>SJYA01003892.1:0-43930 GCA_006410615.1 Neotragus moschatus | reverse complement strand
CCGCCCCCCCCCCCCCCGCTTCACACGGCGGGCGTCTGGGCCCAGGTGAGGGGTCCTGTCCCAGCCGGCTGGGAGGTGCCAGGTGCATCGTGGCAGGGATTCATCCCGCCCGGCGCTCACGCTGGTACAGACGAGCCCTCCCTGAGGGGGGCGCTGTGCTCCGCGTGCGCAACCTCATCTGAGCCCCACAGGAACCCCTCAGAGCTGATCCTGTCACGCTCATGGCACACAGAAGAAGGCCTGGGGCTGCGAAGGAGATGTCCTCCCAGAGCCCGTGCTCCACAGGCAACAGCCCAGGATGCCATCCGTCCAGCAACCGCTGGGCCTGAGGATGCTGCGCCTGCACGCCGGGAACCGCGGAGGAGCCTCCCCCTGATTTCCTGCTTTGGTCCCCAGGAGGCTGCTGGCTGGACTGGGGCGTGAATGCGCTGAGAAATGGCAAGTTCCCACTAGAAAGTTCCTGGTGCCCTGGAGATGGAACAGGAGCTCCCTGAGTGGGAGCAGAGACACCAAAGAAGGACTCAAGGGAGGGTGACGGCCCTAAGGAGCAGGGCGGGGAAGAGTAGGAGGGCAGAGCACACGGACAGGATCTGACCCAGAGGGGCGGCTGGCGCATCACAGCATGATCTGGGCCGGCTGCTGCAGCCTGGACCTGACACGGGAACACAGCAGAGAGTAGCAAAGGGTGGATCTCAGAGAGACAGGGGCAGTAGAAGCAGCAGGTCCCAGGAGAGGGGAAGTGTGGCTGACCAGGGAACGGCCCGAAGGATGCCCAGTGGGCCGGGCACGCGGTCAGGAGTCTGGCTCCTGGGCTCAGCCCAGCCCGCCTGTCCCCGCAGCCTCCCAGGCCGGGCTGAGGAACCAGACACGGCAGGGCCTGCCCTGATGGTGGCCGAGGATGAAATGCCTTGGCACAGAACAGCATGTGCACACAGCAAATGGAGGGAGCCACACCTCTGCTATACAACAAGTTATTGTCTCCTGTGGAAGAAAGGGGGCTGCTGGTAAACAAGCAGGCTGGGCAGGAAGGTAGGTTCAGTCCTAGACAATGAGCTCACAAGGGCTCCATGACACCCAAGGAGGATGTGGACACTGTGGTCTGGATCAGAGGAACCAGCTTGGGGAGGGTGGCAATTTGAGGCCACAAGACAGGCGGGCTTGTGAGGGCTCAAGAGCCGAGGCAGGTCTGAGACAGAGTCCTGGGGGGCCAATGTGACTGAGGTGCTGGTGCAGGAAGAGGGGAGACCCCTGGGGAGAGGAGGGAGGCCCGGGGAGAGGGGAAGCGGGAGCCTCAGCCAGCGCAGGCTGGGGAGGAAGGAGCCCCAGACCGAGAAGGTCTGGGCGGCCTCAGAATGCCTAGAACCAGAATGCCTCCCAGTTTAAACCACGCCCCTCGTCCCCTAGAGGTCTCTCTCCATACGTCGCTACCCCCAAAGAGCTCATGTAACTGGAAAATGCCTCATACATTTCTTAGATTTTTTTTATGGGGGGATTTTGAAGACCTTGGATCAATTAACTCCCTTACAATTTTTTTCCCCTCACTGGCAAAAAAGATTTAAGAAAAAAGTATCCTTCACTATCTACACATAAATACACACTTAACTACTTGCATGTCCTCCACACACACACACACACACACACACACACACACATATATATACTTTAAACAAGATCTTATGAAGAAGAAATCTTCAAGGAATGTACAGATATGCTGTTGGATAGAAAACAGCCTATAAAGCATATTGCTATACCCTGAACCCACCAAGAAATAAGTAAATTTAAAAATGTCTACAGATCCAGTGCTTTAGGAGCCAAAGATTTATTTATCCATCCTTTACTAAAGGGGAATGAGACTGAATGGCAGCTGAAATGGTCAAATAAATTATCAGAACTTAGTGACTGAATATAAAAAAAAAAATCCAAATTTAGCCTGTAGTACAAAAAGGTTTGAACTTTAACCTTTTAATTTTGAGCTCCTAGACTTCCCTGATGGTTCAGGTGGTCTGCCTGCCAATGTAGGAGACCTGAGTTTTGATCCCAGGTCCCGGAAGATCCCACATGCCAGGCCTAAAGCCTGCGCTCAGCAACAAGACACCACCATAATAAGAAGCCCTCACGCCACAACTAGAGAAAGCCCGTGAGCAGCAACAAAGACCCAGTGTGGTCAAAACATAAATACATAAATAATAAAGTTAACTTCAAAGTATTTGAGCCCCTTGTCCCTTCAGCCTGGATAGCGTGAGGCAGAGAGACGACGCCATGCACAGCACGTGATGCTGCCCCTGGAACAGGGGAGTGGAGGGGGCTGGGCAAGCCCCCGCCCCTGCCCCCCGGGGCCCCTGGAACAGGGGAGTGGAGGGGGCTGGGCAAGCCGCAGCCCTGCCCCCCAGGGCCCCTCGAAACAGGGGGTGGAGGGGGGCGGGCAAACCCCGGCCCTGCCCCCCAGGGCCCCTCAGAACGTGGGGGGCGGGTAAACCCCCGCCCTGCCCCCTGGGGCCCCTCAGAACAGGAGGTGTTGGGGACCCTGGCCCCCAGGCCACTCGAAGTCCAGCAAGCCCTCTGCCCTTAGATCTGGGTCTCCCCGTCTGTGGGGCAGACACACTCCCCCGCTGGTGGCGCTGTGGGGAGGGGCGTGGCCCATGAAGGGCCTTGCATGGATTTTGAGGGCTGATGAGGCCCCCTCAGTTAGGAAGGGCTCCGGGGACAGCTGCGTCCACTCTCCAAAAGGCCAGTTTGTGCCTTAATGACACAGTCTCCTCCACGGCTCACTTGAGCCTGGACTTACCGCTGAACCACATGATGAACATCATCTTCGGGGTGATTTTATGATCACGGAAGAAATTCAGGAGGTAGGAGAGGGGGAAGATGTTCACGGCTCTGCCAAACAGCACAAGCACCTGCAAACAGCAACAGATGGAGTCTTACATGGAAACCTCCGGTTCTTCAAGCTTATCGAGGTGAACACACCTGCTAACACACCCATGATAAAGGCAGCATCCCTTTGTCATCAAAGACATGAACTCGGTGCTAGGCAGGGACGCAGGGATGCCAGTGTCTACGTGTGGCAAGGATTAAAGTTCTGGACGTTATGTTTCTACTGTCCGAAAGAGAGGACTAACAAGGTATCAATGACGGCTTCAGCAATGCCAAGAGGGATTCATTTAAGGGCCACCTGGCTCCTCCGAAGGTGCCTGGCTGTGGGATGGGCTAGCTCTGGGGAGACAGACAAGCTGTTCCTGCCTCTCTCATCGGCCCCAATCCTTGGGGAAAGGAGGGAAGATGGCCTACCCATGCCCGGAAATGCTGCTCACTGAGCACAAGGAATATGCAGGTAGGTTCTAACAGGAGGTCACATACACCCTGCCAGATCCTAGCCATCTCCAAAGGCAGGTCAATTTTAACAAAATACAGGATTATGTAAAGTCCAAATCTTATATAAGTGGCTTTTTAGAACTACTTATTAATTTTCTTCTCTTTCCTTCATCCTGGTTCTCACCACCACTAACTTGAACGGAACAATATAGCCATAAATAGGCTATATTGTTGGGGCATCTTAAGTTTGTCCTTTAAACCAGCATGAATTGAGGGTGCTTTGGACTGTGTGTCCTGGAAAGTCAAGTTAACATTAATTGCCCCCAATCACCTAACACTTATATGCCAGACAATGTTCTAAGCATTTTATATGCGTTATGTCGTTCAATTTCCATCCTTCCAAAGATCTTATGAGGTAGGTATTACTGTCTCTGTTTTAGAGACAAGGAAACCGAGACAGAGAGGTTAAGTATGAAATGACTGGTCCAAGCTGACACGGGCCCAAGCTGACACGGGCAGGAAGTGGTGGAGCCAAGTCCCCCAAGCCTGGCTCAGTCCCCAGTGCCTATGCCCTTGACCGCTGAGTGAGCCTAAGGTGTTCCATCTGAGTGGCACAGGCCGCCTCCAGGGGCGGCAGGGCCAGACTGAGCAGGTGCTGGGGCAAAACTGAGTCACCATCCCAGGCACCCCCTTCGTTTCTCTTTCCCTCCTGGCCCATGGCTGAGATCACCACATCCCCATTTCACCCTCTGAGGGCGAGTCCTCCACCCCCAGGTCTGTGTTCCAGGTGTGACCAAACTGGCCTCTTCCACCCAGTGACCACATTAGAGGCTATCAGACTTGCTGTAAAAGACTTGGGCTCCTGTTCTCTTGTCCTGTGTCTGGAGGACATATAACAGTAACAAAAGCCACAAGGTTGTGCTGACTAAGGCAGAAGCACCCAGACTGCAAAAAGAAAAACGTCTTTCTTCCGAGGGCTCCTTATCCTCTATGCCTCAGGTTCCNCCACCCAGTGACCACATTAGAGGCTATCAGACTTGCTGTAAAAGACTTGGGCTCCTGTTCTCTTGTCCTGTGTCTGGAGGACATATAACAGTAACAAAAGCCACAAGGTTGTGCTGACTAAGGCAGAAGCACCCAGACTGCAAAAAGAAAAACGTCTTTCTTCCGAGGGCTCCTTATCCTCTATGCCTCAGGTTCCTCATATGCCAAACAGGAAGAGGCCTCACTGGTCTGCACATGGTAGGTGACAGTGATTAAAAAAAAAAAAAGCCTGCCTCTCAATAGCTGTGTCTTGTTAAGTAGAGTTGGTAATAAAAGTTAACTCAGGATGAATTACAGTAACTCAACAAGGTGTGCTTTGCAAGTGTCTTAACAGAGGATCTAAAAAGACAACACAGAGACCCAATTCAGGCCAGGAGTATGACTCAGCAGGAGGACCTTGGGCTCACACGGAGAGAGCAGAGACACAGGAGGGCCACAGGCGAGGGGCCTGGGGCACGAGGCGAGACGCATGAACGCTCACCACTCACGCCACTTTCATCAGATGCCTGAGCGAGCTGGACCTTTCTTTCAAATGCTGAAACATTTGTTTTTCTCCCATTTCCCAAATCTGATTTTAACTCAAATCACTAACCTTCCGTTTTCCTCTCTTAAAGGCGTATCTTAATTCATCTTAGTCTGCCAGCACCCCTCTCCTGTCCAGTTATAACACTTTCCCAAGTCTACCTGATGGCAAGAGTCACTGGGGATGATGACGCCTCAGGATGAATCTCCAGAGGGCGGAAGGGCCCTGGAATCTTTACCTTGAACAAATGTCCAAAATCACTCTTATAAATGGACACATTAGAAGGAAACCATAGTAAGAATTTGGTATATTCATTATAATCATCCAAAGAAAGGTGAAAAGAGAAAGAAAATCATCCCCAGTTTGCCAACCATTGTGAATATTTGGTATATTTTCTTACGGATTTTTTTCTAGGCATACTGCTTTTACATGGTCATAATCAATTACACATTCGATTCTGAAATCTGCTTTCGCCATGGAACATTGAAAACTGGCATTTGTGTGTGTGTGCGCACATGTGTGTCCCATGCCCCAGCACGTGGGATCTCAGTTCCCCAACCAGAGATCAAACCCGTGCCCCCTGCAGTGGGAGCATGCAGTCTTAACCACTGGGCTATCAGGGAAGACCCAGAAGAACTGATAATTTCCGAAGAAGACTGTAATAATTCAGGGCTTCCCTGGTAGCTCAGACGGTAAAGAATTGCCTGCCAATGCAGGAGACCCAGCTTTGATCCCTTGCTCAGAAAAAGCCCCTGGAGAAGGAAATGGCAGCCCACTCCAGTTCTTGCCTGGGAAATTCCATGGACAGAAAAGCCTGGCAACCTACAGTCCATGGGGTTGCAAAGAGTCTGACACGACTTAGCAGCTATACAATGCAACAGGTCAGGTAAAATTAAAAACCAAGCAAAAATTCTTTTCTTGGGATATTTGTTTGATTTCACCCTTTCCCATTTATTGTATGTTTATGATTTTTTAACAAAAAGAAACTTGCAACAGAGATTGTCTATGTAGCTGTTGACTATCACCAGTTAACAGTTACATGAATGAATCCAGAATATGTGGCTATTGATCTACAAATAAGTCATTAAATAAAAAACAAGGAAAATACTTACTATGCACCAGATGACAAAGGAAATTTCAAACTTGTGAGGGAAACTAAAAATGGACAGGCCAAGAAATGCAAACACACATGTTTCTGAAACAAACCAAAGAATGGATTATTCAGCCTCAACTATTTTCTTCCAAGACAGGATGGGCTCGTTATGCAAACAAACATTTCAGAAGTCAATCGGAATCCAGTATAACACTTTGCTTATTTGCTGGAAAATCTTGGTCAAGCTTGTCCTTTGATTCTCTCATTTTTTTTCTATCACAACAAGCAACATGTGCTTCCTATTCAGAATCTCCTAATTTAATGAGCCAGCTGTCAAATACTCATGCAAATAAATACTTTCCCACCCGGGGACAAGGATAAATATATGAATCTGTCCATTTGCTGAACACTGTGATTAGCAAGGATCCTGACTGCGGCAAAGTGGCAGAAATTCAGAGCAAAGTGGCTGCAGACACCACATGACCAGTGTGAAAAGGCCCTTTGTCAACTTCTTTGCCAGAGCAGACAAAGCCCACTGACTTCACATATTTAATACCACCACAAGTTTAGAAGGCTTACACCCTGCAGGATTTGCAGGGAGAGATACGTTTCAACTCTTGGCTCCCCTCCACAAATCCAAGAGAAGCTGACATTTACTCTTGCCGTACAAGCAGCCACTTGTGTATCCTAAGAAAAAGCACCTTATAAATTTCTCGCACTAGGCTCCCTGCTTGGACTGTGACATCCTCCAGAAGAGCGCTGGAGCCAGGGAGACAAAGACTCTGTTTTAAAAGCTGAACAGCATAAAACATCAAGGCTGTTTTAAAACATTTTAGCAATGGTGTCTTTTTTTTCCTGCTTCAAATGTGTATCCCTTTCGAACAAGCTGGACAGTATACGTATCCTTCTCCTCCTTGAATGTTTTTCTTATCAAATACTTTTGTCACCTTTTGAAATCAGCTCATTTAGAAAACATTCCAATCTAGGTAATGCTGTTCTCAGGTAGCATGAATACAATTATGTGGATAAGTCATGGTTAAAAATGAATCTGTGATGGATATTTAGATTGATTCTCTTTCTGGTATTCAGAAAGCTACAACAGGGACCTCCCTGCCGGACCATGGTTGACTCCATGCTTCAAATGCAGGGGCTCAGGTTCCATGCCTGGTTGGGAACTAGGATCCCATACTCCTGGGCGCACCTCCCTCGACCTTCCCCAAAGAAAAAACGACTGCAAAAACCCCTGTGCACAAGCTAAATTCTTGATGGTAGAATCACTGGGTCCAAAGAACGTGTGCCTCTGAAATTCTGACTGATGCTGCAAATGACTCTCCTAAAAAGATGGCACCAACGTACATGCCCATCAACAGGGCCTATCTTCCATACATTCATGCCAGGAGTGGGGAATCACCACATTTAAAATCTGATGGGTTCAAAATAGAATCTGACGGATGTTTTGCTTTACATTTCTTTGTGGTGAGACTCAGAGTCATTGGCCATGACTTTCCGAGAAAGGTGCTGTGCAAACAATACCCGCTGGGCTACGAAGGGACAGACCAGCTTCCAGACTCACTTCTTAGCTATGAGACAGTGCTCAAGCCATTGGACCTGAGCCTCCCTGTCTGTGGAATGAAGTCTCTGCACAGCTTGCCCCTGACCCCTAGCCCGTGACAGTGTGGAATTACCGCTTAGATATGAGATGGCCCATAGACATGCCAGGGGTGGTGCTGACGATGATAATCAGGGGAGTCACTCGGGGGCCTTCCCTCTCGGGTATAAACTTGGCAGGGGGAGGGTCCAGGCTTCACCAGAGTTTGGTGCCACACTGAGACTGCTGGAGAGAAACGTCAGTGTGGCCCTGACCCCCTCCTCTAATGCAGGATCGGCCTGACACGTCTTTCAAGAGACTTGTGAACCAAGGAATGCTTGGGACATTTTGGGAAATGCTCTAACTCTCCCTCTCTCAGAAATTCACGATGCCATGTTAGCTGAAAAGTCTCAACAGTTCGGAAACTTGTTAAACTTAATACTTATTTATGTATTTATTTCTCTGGCTGTGTCAAGTCTCAGCTGTGGCGCGTGAGCTCCTCACTGCATCGAGCGGGATCCTGGGTTGCAGTGCACGAGCTCTCTAGTCGCAGTGTATCGACTGAGCTGCCGGGTCACATGAAGATCTCAATTCCTCGACCAGGGATCTCACCTAAGTCCCCTGCACTGGAAGGTGGACTGAACCACTAGGGAAGTCCCTGTTAAACTTTATTTACCCCAGGATTCCCCACACTCTTTTTGACTATGGAGTCTTTTTTCATTTTTTGGCTGTACCTCGAAGCACGTGGAACTTCCCCAACCAGGGATCGAACCTTGTCCCATGTAGTGGAAGCATGGGGTCTTAACCACTAGACTACCACAGAAGTCCCATGGAGTCTTTTTTTCACCTAATTCGTATCAACCTCAGTTCCAAGGAACAGATTTTTGGAAATGTCACTTCACAGACTGTAAATGTATGCATCTCAAATGTTCGTCATTATAGCAGTTCTCATTATTTTCGGTTTTAAAGTTATAGGAATCAAAAGTTCCACCTGTTACATATTAGAACTCTTTATGGAATGTGAAAGCCAGAGGACTAACAAAAGGTAAGGGAGTGCCATGTCTGGCCCTGGGGATTCTGCTGCCTCTTCTGTCAGGGAGATCTCAAGGGACTCCTAGAACATCGGAAGGAAGAACAAGCAGCTCTGGGAGGCCTGCACAGGACCGCAGAGGCCGAACTCACCGCACAGGAAGGCCACGGTCCGCAGGGTTTGCTGCATGAGGATCTGGGTGACCGGGGACAGGTTGTGGTGTGTGTAGTGAGACATCACGATGCCGGAGAACAGGATGGCCATGATGCCTGCAGAGGGACAGAGGGGCCAAGCGCACAGCCGTAAGCAGCGCAGAAGGGCAGCCCCCGTGACACGCCAACCATGCCTCACATTTCCCACAAGTCCCCGCAGCCTCTAGAATTAGGTGTTTCAAGAAAAAGGAGAAGAAATAATACCTGCGACTTCCCAGAGAAATGTTACGGGCCCAGCTCTCTGGCAGCTTCATTACCAGCTGGGTGACCTTGGGTCAACTTTCCTCCCCTCCTCAAGCCTCAGTGTTCTCAATTGTACAATGGGACTAACAGTACCTGCCCATGGAACTCTTAGGAGGGTAACGAAGAGAAGCCATGTCAAGTGTCCCTCACGAGACCAGGGCAGAGCAGGTGTGAGCCACCATCGTCATCAGTGGCTAGAAAGCGGGCAGGTATCATTCTTAGGGCAGGAAGAGGACAAAAAAATCTGGGTATAAAGAATGGGTGGATTTTTACTTTGCTGTACTTTTAATTTTTTTAAAAGTACCTGTATTTATTTGGCTGCATCAGGTCTTAGCTGTGGCCCCTAGGACCTTCAGTGCATCATGTGGACCTTCTGTTGGGGCACAAAGACCCTTGAGTTAAGGCACGCAGGCTCAGTACTTGCGGTGCATGGGCTCAGTTGCTTAGTGGCATAGTGGCACATGGGATCTAACTTCCTCAATCAGGGATCAAACCCAGGTCTCCTGCATTGCAAGGCAGATTCTTAACCACTGGACTACCAGGGAAGTCCCTGTCATACTGTAACTTTTAATTTTCCCACAGTCACCATGAATTAACCTTATAATATGAAAAGAAAGAGTTTTTTTTTTTTTTTTTCTAAGTGACGTGTTTTTTCTTTAATGGTCTCCATGAGAGCATCTACAACTTTTCTTGTGCTCTGAGCATGTGAGTTTCAGCTTCTGTCCACTGTCCTAATCACTGCTGAAGCCAATTAACACAGGGATTCCTTTCCGTGTTTTCTTGGTGAGGCAGCAGCAAAGAGGTCTTTATTTCATGTAAAGAAGCTGAGATTTTTACAAAGCCTTTAAACAAGCTGCCAAGATACATGAATTCCAAGTCAAAGTCTATACGCAAAAGCTTAACTCACTTCTGCCATTTTGTAGAAACAGATTACCAGCTAACTTCCCAGTTAAAAATGAGTGAAAACCACAGAACTGCACTGGAGATGTCTCACCTGGTAAGCCTGCTGTATAAATGATACTTTACAAAATATGGGAAAACCCCACTCCTTGGGGCACCGAAAAGGTATCTGCTGGCTGGAGAGACAGCACAAGCTGGAACATTTCATCCCCTGGCCCTTTTAGGAAAACAGCACATTCTTGTCTGCTTTTTCCTTTTTGCTCCACAAGGAGGCCGGGCTGGGAAATTCCAGCAATGCTGCCCACGAGCCACACCTGACGAGCTTGGAGAAGGGAGAGGAGAGGGCAGCAGACTTCCTTACTGGCAACTTCAGAGCAGCGACGAGCCTCTGGCAGTCAGGAACCATTCCGAGCCTCTGCTCCACTAGATAAAACACGACCTCAAACCTTTGACTATCCCCTCAATTCATCTGCTCCTCTTGGTAAGTTCCTGCAGGCGACCACCTGGGGAGCTTCTTCCCGACTCTGTACCCAAACCATGGATGCCCAGGCAATGTGAGGGGACAGAGGGACAGCCTGGAACCGCGAGGCTGGGGAGGCAGATGGCATAGCTCACTTCAGTTTCTGTGGAGCTGCTCCCAAGGGTCTCTCTTTCTTCAGCGCAATCCAGTGCTAGACAGTTTCGGGTCTGGGCTCTCAAAGGGCTTTGTTTCGCTAGCCAGCTTCAAGAAGGAATGGTTCACTGCAAATTCACTGCAAAGCTGAGACTTGGGGGTTCTTACCCTGAACGAAAAGTCAACCCCAGAGGAGCCTGAACCATGTAAGCTGTGAATCACAACCATGTAAACTGTGACAGGAGTGGGCCTCTGCCCATACTGTCATTCTGCCCACAGACAAAGGCTGTCACAGTCCTCGGGAGGCCTGACATTAAACAGCCACTCCAGAAAGCCCCTGACTCGGGCTTCCCTGGTGGCTCAGATGGTAGAGTGTGCCTGCAGTGCAGGAGACCCGGATCTGATCCGTGGATCAGGAAGATCCCCTGGAAAGGGGAATGACTACCCACTCCAGTATTCTTGCCTGGAGAATTCCATGGACAGAGGAGCCTGGTGGGCTACAGTCCATGGGATTGTAGAGTTGGAGACAACTGAGCACTAACAGATGGGGAAACAGTGACACTTTACTTTTTTGGGCTCCAAAATCACTGCAAATGGTGACTGCAGCCATGAAATTTAAAGACGCTTACTCCTTGAAAGTTATGACCAACCTAGACAGCATATCAAAAAGCATAGAGATTACTTTGCCAACAAAGGTCCGTCTAGTCAAGGCTATGGTTTTTCCAATGGTCATGTATGGATGTGAGAGTTGGCCTATAAAGAAAGCTGAGCGCCGAAGAACTGACGTTTTTGGACTGTGGTGTTGGAGAAGACTCTTGAGAGTCCCTTGGACTGCAAGGAGATCCAACCAGTCCATCCTAAAGGAAATTAGTCCTGGGTGTTCATTGGAAGGACTGATGTTGAAGCTGAAACTCCAATACTTTGGCCACCTCATGCAAAGAGCTGACTCATTGGAAAAGACCGTGATGCTGGGAAAGATCGAGAGCAGGAGGAGAAAGGTACGACAGAGGATGAGATGGCTGGATGGCATCACTGACTCAATGGACATGGGCTTGGGTAGACTTCAGCAGTTGGTGGACAGGGAGGCCTGGCATGCTGCGGTTCATGGGGTTGCGAAGAGTCAGACACGACTGAGCGACTGAACTGAACTGAGCGACTAATACTTTCACTTTGCAGAAAGTCCGAGGCTTCAGGAAATCAGATCTGACAGTGAAATGTGGCAGCTCCCTTGGGACTGAGGCCACTGCCCCCTGGGAAACAAGGAGACAGGCTCAGTGCAGAAGGGGTCAGGCTGGCCACATGAGTCTGGTGTACTAGGCCAGGGGTTGGAAACCCTAATTCAGGGGCCAGACAATAAAAACAAAGATAAAAACAGCAAGTGGGGGTGTGGCACGTGTGGAAAGAAGGCACAGGCCCATCTGCAAAGGGAGGACAGCAGTTCTGTGGATGGGGGCCAAGTGCCGACCAGGCTTTCTTTCCTTCAGGTTTTTGAGAGATGCCAGAAATCTGCTTCTTAGGAAACCTTCCGACGTTTTCCTTCTTTGGCTGCACCGTACAGCCTGTGGATCTAGTTCTCCAACCAGGTATTGAAACCCACACCCTGCAGTGAAAACACTGGGTCCTAACCACTGGACCTCCAGGAAATCCCAGAAATCGTCCAACATTTAATGACAGCAACTAACTCAAATGTTTAAAACTTTCTGTACAGATAAACCCCATTTTGGGGCTGAATTTGGACCATATAAAAATGGGCTCTCTGGCCAAGAAAAGAGTGGACGGCTAGCCATGACCCATGCCAATCCAGTCTGGAGTCAGGGCAACTCCCAAGTTCTGGGGGCTGAAGGAGAGTCAGGGTCAGCAGTGGGTGCCAAAGCCCCAGGGTCAGCTCACACACCCTCCCTAAGCCTGGATGAGGTCACTGCCCAGAAGACCCTCACCCACTGTAGCTGCTCAAAGATACTGAACGGGAAGATGGTGCCAGCAGTCTCTGTCCTGGAGATAAAAGACCTGGGAACTTAAAGCATGACCTGGAATGAAGAACCCCGACATGTTCCCTTCTTTCAGAAGGCAGCATTTAAGAAGTGGACCGCAGCGCAGCAAAAGATCAGACTCACAGAAGGGAGGGAGGGAGGGAGGGAGGGGGGAGGAAATCCATTTCCAGTCTCAGTTAAACCCATGGCTTCAAATGTAATTGAGGAATAAAGGGATTCAAGTCCAAAAGGCAGGAGTTGAAAGAGTACCGTGTGTAATTTCTACTGCACTGACCTTTACTGTGGGTGAAACACACTGCGCTTCTTGAAGGCTAAGGCTGAGTCAAGCCCTAGTCAGTTTTGCTAATGACCCAATCAGAAACATATTGTGCTATAACACCTGGACTCAGAGGTAAACAGTAAAACAAGAGACTCTCCATTCACCCCACCTGCCCACAAGCAAATACTATTAACAGCTGGACGTGCAAACTGCCAGCTCTTTTACCATATGCTGTTGTAAAGTTTATCCATCTCTAAAAAGTAATAAACAGGGTCGTATTACAGATATGGCATGTATTCCTAGCACAGCGGTTTTTAAAAAGTCCTTCAACACTTAGCTCTGCCTATATAACAGAATCTCAACTCATTTCCAGGCCTAAGAACCCCGTGCGGGTCGGGGCCTTTGCCCCTCAGGCCCAGCCCGTCTTCCTGCTCTTCCTGGAGCGAGTCTAGCTCCCTCCCGCCCCCCACCTGGGTCCCTCAGCATCTGCTGCGGCCTCCCTGGCAGCCAGCTCCCTCTTGCCACGTGGGTCTCAGCCCCACGGCACCGGTTCAAGGACAGCTTCCTGACCCCCTGCCTCAGGATGCTCCTGCCCTGCTGCTGCTCTATTGCGTCACTCTGATTTCTCTTTTCACATCATTGCTTTCTAAAGTCACTGATCTACAGCTGCACTGGGTCTCCGTTCCTTTGCCTGGGTTTTCTCTGCTTGCAGGGAGCGGGGACGACTCCTCGCTGCGTGCACAGGCTCCAGGTGCTCGGGCTTCAGCAGCTGCAGCTCATGGGCCCTAGAGCATCCGAGCTTCAGTAGCTGTGGAACTCAAGCTCAGCAGTTTGCAGCTCACGGGTTCTAGAGCTCGGGATCACAACTGTGGCACACGGGCTCAGCTGCTCTGAGGCAGGTGGAATCTTCCTGGACCCGGGACTGAACCCACGTCCCGAGTTCGCAGGTGGATTCTTACCTACTGTGCCGCCAGGGAAGTCCGGGGCGCACTTGTATTGTCATGTCCACTCCTGTCTGCTGTCTGAGATCACACAGCTATTGAGAGGTGGGGGCAGCAATCCAGCCAGGTCTGTCTGGCGCTGTGTTCTGCACACAGATTCACACAGGGAGAGTGGTCCTGGTGACCTCGGCGACAGGAAAAGCAGAGCACAAAGAGAAGGGGGGCAGCACTGAAGTCCCCCTTCCGGCTGCTGCTTTTACAGTAACAGGCCGAGCCCCTTTTCTCTGAAAACCCTGCGTGACACACATCCCACCCACAGAGCGAGGGCAGAGCCAGCCTGTTACTCAGAGGTGAACGAGTGTGTACTTGGCTTGCATGGGCTCTCTTTGGCCCCATTAGCGTGCAGGGCAGAAGTTCCTAAGGAAACGAAACCCCTACAAACAGAAAACACCGCCTCGCTGAAGAAAGGACAAGAAAAACATCCCCTTATTTTAATCACAAATTTCCAAAGGACGCATGAAATGTATGTTTGCCAGCAGGTACTCAGTGTTCCCCTCAGGGAGGGTGGGACACGATTTAGAAAAACCCATGTAAACACAGTCCGTCACTAGAGCCAAGTGACTCACAGGTAGTGTTCATTTACGAGCCAGAAGATAAGAGAGGCATGGGACGGCAGAGGCTGGGATGGAGTTATCCAAGAGATCTGGCTTGGGATTCAAAACAAACGAGACCCTGAGGCTCACAAGCTTCTCCAGCGACAACGGCCAGGGTCCTCTCTCTCTCCTTCCTCCTCGGCAAGACCTTCTCACAGAGAACCCATGTGTGACACCAGTGACCCGAAGGAAAGAGGATTCTGTTCAACAGCAGAGGAGGAACAGAAAAAAATTTCAAGAAACCGATAGAAATGTACTAAATTTGATAAAAGCCATAAACTTTACATAAACTATAAACCCATGAAGTTCAAGAAATCCCAAGAGGAACATGAGGCAAACTCTTTTGAGGCACATGAAAACAAACTGCCACATGTCTGTATCAACATGGCTAGCTTTCAAAATTACACTGAAGCTTGGTGAGGATGTGAAGCAGCTGAAACCCTTCCATACACTCTGGCGGGAAGGCAAAACGGCCCAGTCGCTCTGTAAAACACCTCGCGGTTTCTAATAAAGTAGAGAATACACCTACCGTAAAACCAGGCAGCTTTACTTCTACGTGTTTATCCAAGATTAATGGACATATACACATTAACAGTCAGAATCTGGAAAACCCCAAATGTCCTTCGGATGGTGAATGGAAAAAACAGCTCAGTAAGAATGTATAAACTATGGATACAGCAAATATGTGGTGTCTCTCAAGAACATTATGATAGCTGAAAAAAATAAGTCACAAAAGACTACATACTACATGATTCCCTTCATATGACATTCATATTCTGGAAAAGGCAAAGCCATAGTGAAGGAACCCAGACCAGTGGCTGACCGCGCCCGGTGACTGCCCTTGGCAGTCAGACCCCACGCTCTGAGTGAAGGCCTTGCAGAGGGCTTGCTCTGAGAAACAGGCAACCTTGGAAGACGTGTTTTGATCTCTGCTACGGGATGGCGGTAAAGAGAAAAAGGTGGCCACAGGAACACTGCGTCCCTGCGCCCAGCCAGGTCTAAATCCAGACTCTCCCTAGAGGCCCAGGGAGCCCTTTCCACTGCTCGAGCTCTTCCGAGTTGTGTCGTGTGACTGAGAGTGACCCAAGCAACAGAAGCTCTTTCACCAGGCAGAACAATGTGCTGTCCCCCCAGCGTGTCAGCACTCTCCAGCACTTACCCGACAGTGAGATCCCCTCTGCGAGCCCGTATGGAAGGTAGGCAAAGATGATCATCATGCCAAACTCCAAGGAAGGCGTTTTCCTCAAGTCAATGTGCTTTAGCACGTAAATGACAACTGTCAAGGAAAAAGAACCCAAGGACCCTTATGGGTGATCTGGAGAAGTCACAAAGCCACGGCCTTCCAAATAGAAAGGGTAAACACTGGATACAAAGATGTGGGAACACCCAAGGTAACGAGTGAAAAATCTGTCATTACGGACTTTTTCCTCTGTAGGGAGGACTCATTTTAAGGGAGGGAATCTGACAAAATGCTGAAAGATGTAAATTCCTGAGACAAGCAACGGGGAACATTAAAGTCACCCAAGTCAATTCATTTGGAAATGCTGACTTGGAGGGCCCGGGGGCAGTAGGGGCAGAGCTGGACCGGCAGACAGCCTGAGCACAGCCCACTCTGCCAGCAGGCTTCCAGTGCCGCATCCCCCTTCCACACCGCCTCCTCCATCCAGCGAGGTCACTACGGGGTTTCCAGAACCGCGGGGATCAATGCGCTACTGCAGGCCCTTCTCTCCTGTCCCTGGGCCTTTGTAAACCCACGCTCCTGTGACAGGAGAGTCTTCCACCTGCTCCACTGTCGCTCGCAGGCCTGTGCTGGCGCCCGTCTACTCGGCTTCATTAAGGTGCAGGCTCTCCCCCCTCTCCACCCTTCTAATGAAAGTGATAAATGCAGAGGAAAATCCTGAACTGGAAAAAGTCTTCTTTCCCATTCTGTTTATTGGTACAATATGAGAAGCTGTCAGCTGACTCAACAGCACCTTGAAACTTCTGGACGTAGGAACTGAAGGGAAAATTCAACAGGACGGCAGACACGCGTGCCTGTCTGAGGCAGAAGCAGCCCTTCTGGCTGTCTGCGAGACAGACTGATCGTGGAGGAAGGCCAGGTGGCCATCTTCCTGGCTCAGGCGCACACAGAAATGGTCTGGTGCCTGTCTTAAACACAGCATTTTCTACAGCAATAAAGGTGTCAGTGGCCTTAACAAGTTTCTTTGTTTCTCTGGCTGGAAGAGCTTGTGGGTCGTTAAGCCACAAAACCAGTGTGAATAACTTAGATGGAGCTCATTTTTAAAGCCTCTTTCCCGATTCATCCAGATAAATACTTTCAGTGGGGTAGAGATTTGCTCAATTTGACATTTTCAAAGGAAATTCATTTCCAATTTTCTTAATGTGAAAAGTGAGAAAGCGGAAAATGAAATTCATCTGAATGTGGTTTTCATACTCTGGGAACTGAGAAGACCCCAAAATCAGACCTGATATTCAACCGTGCACACGTTTTTTAAGCTTTGAAAAGTGAAATGCTACATTTCACAGGTTAAATTTTAAAATCCTTGAGTTTAAAGTGCTCTTCAAAAAAAGATAAAGTGCTCTTCAAACCAAAACTAAGCATAAAAATCCTCCTTAAATATGACTTTAGACTACAATTGGTCCCCTTAAGGAACTAGAGAACATGAAGAGAGATGGATGTAATTAGGAATAATCTTTCCGGCCACGCGTGTTCATCATATTAAAAGGATATCAATGCGGATATTAAGCCAGTGAGGGTGCCGAGTGCCGCGGAGCCAAAGAACATTTTGAGGAAGTAGCCAAGGGCTTGTAAAAACGTCTGCCACCCACTGACATCTGACATATTTTTCCTTGTTAAACCTTCAGCTGTGCTAGGAAATAAAAGAAAAAACACAAAGAAGTTAAAATGTTATAGACAAAGTTATCAGAAATTAACTTAGGACTCAAAAACTTAACTTCCTGCTTAATCTCTCATTCATTCAATCATTCAACCTGTTAGCCAAACATTTATTTGTTCACCTACTTTGTTCCAGGCACCGTGTTAGTTTCTAGGGGTTCGGAGATGAGAGCAGGTCCCTGCCCTAAGGCAGTCCTGTAGTCTAACAAGGGAGTAAAACAGATGGGGGCACTTTCCTGGTGGACCAGTGGCTAAGACTCTAAGCTCCCAATGCAGGGAACCCGGGTTTGATCCCTGGTCAGGGAACTAGATTCAACTAAGAGTTCTCACACCGCAGGAAAGATCCCATGAATACAAACTAACACCCAGCATGGTCCAAAACAAGAAGACACAGACACGCACACGCAGACGGGAACGAGGGCCTTCTCAGTGTCAACTGCACACGGGCGCTCGCCAACGCCATTTGCCATATGCCTCTGTGTGGACCGAGCCCTGGACTGCTGGCCGTCAACACACCCCCTGCAGGGATCTCAGGGTGGAGAGTGCACTCTGTGCTCCAGGGAGACTGGTGCAGCAGGTCTTCAGATAGCTATTTACATGAACTGACTGCATGATCCCAGTCCTTGCATCTCCTCGCATCTAGAGCACTGAATCCCTTCACGATGACATCAGCTTCTCGTGACTAGCAGAAAACCTTTTGTCAAGTAAGTGCTTGACTGCACTGAGGGCTCCCTTCACCAAAATCACATAAGCTGCCCTTTCCCCCACACCTCTCTCTCGAGTTTTTTCCTCCACTACCTCTCTCGAGCAGTTTCTCAGAGCTGGCTTAGGTGCCGTCTCCCAGGCTGCAGTCCTCATTTTGCTGCAAATAAAACTGAACTCGCAGCTCTCAGGCTGTGCATCATTTTCAGTTAACATCAGGAAAGAGTAGAGGAAACGTGGAGGCATCTAACTCAGACAGGTGGGGGCAGAAGCAGGCTCTTTATGACACACACGCTGGGCTTCGGCTTAGGCTAAAGAAGAGTTAGCCAGGTGAAGAAGTGAGGGAACGCACTCAGGGCAGAGGGAATGCCACGTGCAGAGGCACGGCGCCTCCAGGTACTAGCAGCACACAGGTGCTGTGCTATGCCTAGCCGCTCAGCTGTGACGGACTCTGTGACCCCCAAGGGCTGTAGTCCGTCAGGCCCCTCTGTCCATGGGATTCTCCAGGCAAGGATACTGGAGTGGGTTGCCATGCCNGTACTAGCAGCACACAGGTGCTGTGCTATGCCTAGCCGCTCAGCTGTGACGGACTCTGTGACCCCCAAGGGCTGTAGTCCGTCAGGCCCCTCTGTCCATGGGATTCTCCAGGCAAGGATACTGGAGTGGGTTGCCATGCCCTCCTCCAGGGGAACCTTACCGACCCAGGAATCGAACCCAGGTCTCTTGTGGTGCAGGCGGATTCATTACCGTCTGAGCTACCAGGGAAGCCCAGCAGCACACTGCAATCACACAGATGACTGTGGATAAAACACAGGAACAGGATGTGGGGGGAGGGGTCCATGGGGAGGACAATGTTAAGAGGTGAGGCCAGAGCAGCAGGCAGGGCGAGAAAGGCTGTTGATGAACCCAGCTAAGGAGCCAGTCTTTTATCCGGAAGGCCCGGAGGAGTCACGGGGAGTGTTTTCAGGATGGAGTGGGGGTGGGGGAGTGGGGCTCCTGTAAGACGCAAACCTGAAACTGAGGCTGTGGCGTGAAGCCAGGTAGAATGGAGCCGCCTCAAGACATGTCTGTGGGTGAGGCCCAGAGTGGGGACTGGAAGGTATTAGAAGGAAGAACGGAAAGGACTTTCCTCTCACTGTTAGACAGCAAAGTAAAATGTCAGCAGCCGTTAAATGCAATTGTTGGTTTCATCCCCAAAGGTAAAACCATTTTACCATTAAAGTATTTATTCTCCCTAAGTATCTCCCTCCTGCTGATTACACCTTCTCTCAAATCCACCCACTTCTCCCCCTCCCTCCACTATCATCCTCCAGTCCAGGGCTTCTGCCTCTCGGATCTTTGCACATAAACACCCTGCTCTTTCGAGGAGAACGCAACACTCAGGGGCCTGAATGACCCCTTGAAAACGCATATCTGATCAGGCTACTGTGTGTGTTGGTCATCCAGTCGGGTCCCACTCTTTGCAACCCCAAGGACTGTAGCCCACCAGGCTCCTCTCTGTTCATGGGATTCCAGGAAAGAACACTGGAGTGATTGCCATTCTCTTCTCCAGGGGATCTTCCTGACCCAGGGATTGAACCTGATCTCCTGCACTGCAGGGGGATTCTTTCCTGCTGAGCCACCTGGGAAGGCCCGATCAGGTTATCAGCCCCATCAAACCCCATCCTCAGTTTCCTGCTGCATTTAAGAGGAAACCCAATCTGACCCTGATCCTCCCACCACACCTCTCACCCCATCTCCTATTCAGGCCGGGCCCCATCGCCACTGCCACCTCCCTGCAGGTCACCTGCCATTCTTCCTGGGCTCCAGCGGACTCTAGTTTGTTCTCAGAACCCAGGGTCAGTGACCCTCTCTCAGGGACATCTGCCTTCACACCGGCCGGCCACTTACAGGCTCTCCTGGTGCCTAACTTCCCCTGCACAGCATGTGGAACTAGTGAATCATCCCATGAGGACCCCTCCCGCGCCCACCTTACTCGCTGCCGTATGTCCAGGGCCTCGGGCAGAACCCAGCACACAGAAGGTACTCAACAAACTTTTGCTGAATCAGTAAACAAAACAAAGATTTGTCTAGAGTAACATTCGGCCTCATTAATCAGTGTTTCGTGAACTGGTATCGGTTAAGAGTTTTTTTTTGGGGGGGGGGCTGTGTGAGCAGGGATTCCTCTCTAGTTGTGGTGTGCGGCCTTCTCTTGCTGTGGAGCCTGGGCTCTAGGGTGAGGGGCTTCAGTAGTTGTGGTGCGTGGGCTTGGGCTGCCCTGCAGCCTGGGAGATCTTCCTGGGCCAGGGATCAAACCCGTGTCCTCTGCATCGGCAGGCGGATTCTTGACCCCTGGGCCCCCAGGAAGTCCCGAGCTGGTATAATTTTTTGGTGGAGGCAGGGGCGGGGGGTTCTTTTTTTGTTGGCTGTGCTGGGTCTTCATTGCTGTGGGGCTCTTCTCTAGCTGCACCGAGCTGGGGCGGCCCTCCAGCTGTGGGGCGTGGGCTTCTCAGTGCGGAACACAGGCTCTGGGGCGCACAGGCTTCAGCAGTTGTGGCGCACGGCCTCCCAGACCATGGATTGAACCTGTGTCTCCTGCCCTGGCGGCACTTTCTTTACCACTGAGCTACCAGGGAAGCCACACACTGGTATACCTTTAAAGCAGGATCATCTCAGGAATTCCCTGGCGGCCCAGTGGCCAGGACTCTGGGCTCTCACTGCTGAGGGCCTGGGGCTCGACCCCTGATCAGGGAACTAAAATCCCACAAGCTGTGTGGTACAGCCAAAAAGGATGGCTTGGTCAGATCACCTCGGCCTTTTGTGGTGATTAACAGCGCAATATAACATAGTAAAGGTTTTAAAAAGTCCTGAAGAAAAGAAAACTAACTTTTCTCACAGAGATGTTTTCCAAACTCACTCCAATCGCCCCCATTGCTGTTCTTTCCCAGCAGATCATGGGTTAACATCCCACCCAGGGGAACGCTGGGAACCAACAGGGTTCTTATTGCTGAAGTGCCCTTGAAGGCGAAGGGCACCTCCAGCCCTCAAACGGACCCGCGGATCCCTGAGTAGCGTCCTGCCCTCACCCCATTTCGTGACCACAGCTAGGACACCAGCTGGTGTCACTGCTTTCTTTCACGCAAAGGAGGCTGAGGTCCAAAGACAGTGGCTAATGGGTGAGGTCACAACAACGGTTAACAGCAGAACCCGGGCCACAGCCAGCGGTCCCTGAACTCAGGATTAATGAAGGGAGCATCCAGACCTCTTCTGGCCTGGAGACTTTGTGCATTTTATTTCTCTTCAGGCCATGTCTCTCACACCTTAAAGAATAAAAAATACTGATTCAGGACCCCTTTCATGAGCTTTAGCTGCAGCTGGAGACAAGAGGTTTTCTACAGCAATTATTTTAAGAATAGACTGTCACAGTAACAAATCAAAGCTGAAAATAATTTAATTAAGCTTAATGAAGAAAACAAGATACTTAGCGTTTGTGGCATTTATGAAAGTGAAAACATTACATCTTCAGTTACAAAGATAAATGGATCATCATCAGATCACTTGGAAACAGTCATTTATGAAGCATACACTCAAAAACAAGATGTGAGCCTTCCCTGTAACCAAGGTGAGCTGACAACACCTCCCTCCTGTACAGCAAATGCAAGGCAGGCCTGCCACGCCCTCTCTCCCCTACCTCCCTCTCCTACCTGAAAATGCCAGTGGGCTCACAGGGTAGCCAATCTGAGTGAGAGAGGCTGACTTAGGTCAGTGACGCCTGCGCCAGACTGTGTACCAGCATTAGAGGAGGTGAAGGCTGGAAAACGCATGTGGCCCACGGATCCAGTTTTGGGACCTGTCATCAGAGGTGGTCCTGGCCTTACAAAGTACTTTTCCAGAAAGAATGTGTGCCTAGTTACAGTGACTCCATCCTTTCTCATTTAAAAAAAGAAAGTATCTCCTAAGCTTTGGCCTTTTTGTGTGGCAAAGAGACCTGGAAAAGCCCAGAACTAAGATTCTACCTCAAGAGATTTAGGAAAAAATAAATCAGAGATAAATCAGTTGAGTTTAGCTCTTAATCTATAAAAATAACTCCTGACATCACCTGAATTTAGGTAAAATTCTTTCTTATAAAAAGCACTCATTCACAGCTGCACTGGGTCTTGGCTGCAGCACTCGGGCTCTTTGCCGCAGTGCCTGTGCTCCTGAGTACGTGGGATCTTGGTGCCCTGACCAGGGATCGAACCCATGTGTCCTGCACTGGGAGGTGGATCCTTAACTACCAGACCACCAGGGAAGCCCCTCAGCAAAACTCTTTATCACAGATGTTCAAATGCACAGCCAGGACACAAGATAAAGTAAAGACCAGAAAGCTAAGAAGTTTTCAAAGCAGATCTTAAAAAAAAAGAAATTATTGCCATCAGATTATTTTTTAAAGGTCTTACAGCATGATATATGATGATCTCCTAATAAAGCTATAAAAAGTTTT
The DNA here is from genome assembly GCA_006410615.1 of Neotragus moschatus. Lineage (NCBI taxonomy): Eukaryota > Metazoa > Chordata > Mammalia > Artiodactyla > Bovidae > Neotragus > Neotragus moschatus. The sequence goes on along the minus strand of SJYA01003892.1, from coordinate 21,468 downwards.
AAGAGAAACGTAAAACAGCCAACAATAGGGAACTGGTCAAAGAGAGCATAGTAAATCCATAGAAGGAACACTCTACAACTGATAAAATGATGTTATAGAAGACTATTTGATCAACTCTGCTCAATGGAACGTTACAATACAGTATATTCCCATCTAAATAAAACACATGCGTGCATCTACCAAACCGTCAACTGTAATTATCTCTTGGGAGTTACGACGCATGCATTGTTTTCCTTTCTTTTTTGCTTCTTCCTTTTGGAGTTTTCTAAGTTTTACATGCAGAATATATGTATTATTTTAGAATATATACATATATTTTTGTTTTAAGGTTTGGTGAGCCCCTCTTTCAATTAAACAACATTTGGTAAGTTCTTCCTGCAAAAGGAGGACAAAAAGGGACAAACAACAAACAGCAGCTGGGGGACAGGAGGAGAAGATGAAAGGGTCTCACATTAGCTGACGGCAGATGCTTCTGTTTTTTAAAAATACTTATTTATTTACTTATGGCTGCACTGGGTCTCAGCTTCTCTCTAGCTGTGGTGTGTGGGCACACAGGCTTTGTTACCCGTGGCACATGGGATCCTAGTTCCCCAATCAGGAATCAAACCCGCATCCCCTGCGCTGGATGGCAGACTCTTAACCACTGGACCACCAGCGAAGTCCCCTAATGGCAGATGCTTTTCACACAGTGTATTTACCTAGTCAATTCCCAAATCGAATCCTACGCTGAGGCATTATCACCCTCACTTTAATATTCAGACACCAGTGGCTCAAAGAGGTGAAAGAGCTGACCCAGGGTCAAACAGCTATGAGTAGCCATCACTGGAACTTGAACCCAGGTCAGTCTGACTCCAAGATCTGGGCTCTTTCCACTATAAAAATATTCTTTTATTCCAACACAATAATTGTGAATGTAGTCTATAAAGAGGCTTTTTAAGAAAACTAGAGTGGTTATGCTTTGCAAGGAATCCCACAGCAAAGAAAGCAAGTCCAAAATCAGAGAAAGGAGAAGCTACTCTCTACAGAACACACAGCGGCCCCTCAAATGCTCCTCGCTCATCTCTGGCGGCTGCTCTGCCTGTCTGGGCCTTCTCTGTTTTCTGTCAGAACCATCAGGCCCTCCTAGGACCTGTTAACAAACACCACAGCTACAGAGTGCAAGGGCAAGGAACCAGCCCTGCATCCAAGAAATGTATCTGAGATGAACTCAGACCCACTTCCTTTGGCCAAGGACTTAAAAAAATATATTTATTATTATTTATTTGGCTGTGCTGGGTCTTAGGTGTGGCATCCAGAATCTTTAGTTACTGCATGTGGGATCTAGTTCCCTTGACCAGGGACTGAACCCAGGCCTCCTGCCTTAGAAGCAAGGAGTCTTAGCCACTGGACCACCAGGAAGTACCCACAGTGACTTCCTGACATGTCATGACACACCTTTAATTTCTCAGCTACTGTCAACATGGGCAGTAATAGCAGCGAACAACAGAAAAAGACCCACAGTTTCCAAAGCAGACTTCACACTAGAGCAGCTTAAGGCAGGATGTCCATCAGTATCATCACCTTATCTTACGGTGGCAAAAAGGAGGGTGCCCTGCACTGGCTCACAAGTGGGAGAACAGGGCCTCTGCTGACTGCTTTCATCTGGCATAATCCTGTCCAAATACTGATCCCTCAACTGGCTGCTCAGCTGTCCTCCGGGAACTCACCCCAGACCTACTGAATCAGGAGCTCTGAGGGTGCTGCCTGGCAATGCAACATTTAATAAGCACCCCAGTGATGTTGATGACAAGCTGGGCTTAATTTAAAAGCACTGCTAAGGACTTCCGTGGCAGCCCAGTGGTTCAGAATCTGTGCTTTCAATCCCTGGCACAGGTTCAATCCCTGGTCGGGGAGCTAAGATCCCCTATGCTGTGTTGCCTGGTCTTAATAAATAAATAAAAGCACTGCTAAGAGGTAGGTCCTACAGGGCAGATTCTCCTCTAATCACCCTGGGCCTTGACAATATTCCTGAGGCACACCAAGGTTTGTCGGGACAGAAGGATGGAGAAGCAGTGAACCCATCACCCACAGGATAAGCAGCTGTACACGCGGCTGCACGGGACTATCTGCTGTCTGATACAAGGCCCTTTAGCTCTGTCGTTTGAAGAAAGCACACTTACTTGGTCAGGACAATGGAGACTGCGTCATTGAGAATGCTCTCTCCAAACACCAGCATGTTGAGCACTGGGTCCACATGAAGGGCGTTGAAAATAGCAATGGTGGCCACTGGATCAACAGCAGAAATCAGGGAGCCAAATGCAAAACTGTCAAGAACAGAAAAGGAAGGGGCAACTCTGTAATGCTTAACCCCTGGTCCAGAGAGTAAAACAAAGGCAAAGACCATTTAGTATAACAGAACAGGACACCCTGTAGCTGAAGGAACTACAGAAGATGGTGTCTTGTTTTCCACTTAAAATGCCTGCTGATTGACACTGTGGGTGGACCAGTGAAAGGTCTACTCTACAAGGAGCTGCTAGGAATGGCCTGGTTTTCCACCGCAAGCACCGAGACTTCATCTTGAGCAGTGACGCAGGGAAGGCTTCTGCTTAAATACATGACAGATGTCCCAGCATTCTTGGTCAGGGCAGCTGGAGCCAGGAAGCTCAAAGGGCCCATGTGCTCCTGGGTCTGACCTGCGCTTTGCCCCTTGTCACCAGGTCACCGGAGTGCTATCTGTGACCGTCGCCAGCCTCCACTCAGATTTGCAACATCTAAGGAAGTGCTGGAAGTCAGCAGCACCTCCAGCGTGCTCCGGGGGCCAGGCGGCTTGGGTGGCAGACATCAAAACCAGGGCTGCCCCTCACCAGGCCAGGGCACTCACCCCAGCACCCATGAAGGTCTAATTCCTCCAACACACATGCATTAATCGCCTAGTAAGTTTCAAGCACTGAGGCTAATAATAACAGCAAATACTTATGTGGTACTTACCACGTCCCAGGCACTGTTCTAAGCGCTTTACAGATAGTGACTCTATAATCCACACAGCAACCGTGTGAAACCGGTTTGCATCTCATACTGCCCCGCTTACACAGGAGAAAACTGAGGGACAGTGAGGTTAAGGAACCTGCCCAGCAGGATCCAAACACAGGCCAGCTGACTCGCAGCAGGGGACCTCACCCACTGCTCTGGACACAGCGATGCCCAGAGGCCAAGACCAGCTCAGGAAACGGCCAGTGCTACACAGGAAGTCAGGGTGATGAGAGAGGAACGTGGCAGGATGGTGTGGGTGGGGACCACTTAGATTGGGTGGTCAGGAAAGGTCCCTCTGAAGAGACGAGGATTACTGAAACAAGGGCCTACGTGACAAAAAGCAGCTGGCCAAGCCAAGGCACTGGGGGCAGCTACAGAGTAAGCCCCCTTGGAGGCGGAGCCCGCTTGGCTGCCTGAGAGGCAAAACAGTGAGCCTGGCAGCAGTGCAGTGAACCAGAGTGGCTGGAGATGTGGAGGCTGGGAGGGAGGCAGGCCAGGTCACCCGAGGGCTGCCCAAGGAATTGGGACGATTATTCTCTCACCCACTTGTCTTTTTCCCCTGAGAGTTCTTGCAAGCCTTCGTTTCCTCAAAAGGCCACACCTGGCACTGCTTCCCTGCAGCTGCCAGGGGACAAGCCTCAGGTAGAGACATGAGCCAGAGCCCATCCACCCGCTTCCCACCCTCCCTTCTGGGAGGGAAGAGGGGCTACTTGGCCTGGGGACCAGCGCATGCTGTCCCCTGGATGTCCCCAGCAGCTTCCGTGATCATCCAGCTCTGAGCTCAGGGAGAGGAGTGCTGGAGCAGGGGACTCCTGGCTGCCTGGCCAGCTACAGCGCTCTTCATAAGTCAAAAACCTGGCCTTCTGGTTTTCATGCCAGTGCCCTGGGACACTCTCAGCTCAGACTGCAGTTCGCAGACTCGCCCTGTCCCCACAGACGGTCATGTACTTTGTGAGCTGTGACCTTACCTCTTGCCCCGCCGGGAGCGCCCAGGCAGTGGGTACCATGTTTTAGTCATGGGTGTTCTCAGGGTCTGTGCTGCTTTTTGGGGAAGGCAGGCAGGAGGGAGGGAGGGAGAGGGGATTCCACCAATCCGGGAGGCTGTGACCTGCTGGTGGCTGGCCTTGAGGCCCTCACTCTGAAACCCACAGAGATTCTTTTAGTCCCACTCTCCTCACCCAGAGCACATAAAAGGGGCCCTGAAGGAAGATGAGTGTCTAAAAAATACATCTTGGGGACTTCCTTGGTGGTCCAGTGGTTAGGACTCCTCGATTTCACTGAAGAGGCCTGAGTTCAATCCCTGGTTGGGGAACTAAGATCCTGAAAGCAGTGAGTTGCCGCCAAAATTTTAAAAAAGGAAAGTACATCCCAAAGTGGGGTGGGGATCTGGGAGCCATGGCAGGTCACGCGTCAGGCACTGACTTTGTGTGGCTCAGCCGGCCCCTCCTCACGCCCCTCAGGGAGCACCCACAGCCCCAGATCCAGTGACCTTCAATTTTCCTTTGTGGAGCCCGGCCCCCTCCACTCTCCAGCCACGGAGTTGTGTGGGGTGTGAGGAGTAGACAGGGGACCCAAGCCTGGTCAGAGAACTATCACCAGGCATTTTAACAGGTCACTGGGCATCAGGCTGGTCCTTCCGGCAGGGGTAGCTGGAGGGAGGGGCACCGTGAGCCCAGAGAGCCACTGGTGCTGCCAAGCGGGTGAGCACGCCCGCAGTGAGGCTGACCAGGGAAAGGCTGAGCTAAGACAGTGAGAGGAAGGGCTCTGGACACTGGGTCCCCAGAGGCTGCCGTGCAGGAAGCCGTGACTCTGGGGACGCTTCAGTTCTATGAGTCAACAAACTCCTTTTTTTTTTTTTTGCTAAAATGGGTTCATGCTGGGTTTCAGTTGCACTAAAGAGGACTGACTGCTACTCTTTCTAACAGTCCCCGTGGTATCCTGACCTGGAAATTGAAGAGCGGGAATGAGAAGACGGACTGATGAATGGACAGAGGAATGGAGAGATGGAAAGACCTGTGTTAGAGCAACTCTAGCTAAACAGTGACTGTGGAACCCAGGGGGTCGTGTGCGCGCCGCGCCTCCCCTTCCCGTGTGTCTGACATTCCCCTAAGAAGTCAGGGGTGATGCGCTTGGCCGCAACAGCACACGTGGCTTTGGTTGTGAATCTAAACCAGGGCACAGTGTTTCTGACAGAGAGCATGGAAAGGCTGAACTACGAACTGTCTGGATCACAGAGGGCTCTGCCTCTGAGCAGCCACTGAACCCTGCCCTCAGCTGCTCCACTTCACACCTTACGACCCAGTCTGTCAAAGGCCAGGAGCCAGAAGTTCAACTGAACAACGTGTTTTCTTGAGTCTATCATCCCTGAAGACAGCGAGGTCCACGAAACAAAAAAAATGGACTGGGGTGGTAAAATAATACAGCATGTGTCTACGAGGGAACTAGCTTTCTGGTAGAAACACCCATAAAGTAAAACCTTCTGTGCAACAAAGTTACTTTCATGTTTTCTACAGTGCAGAGGTCCATGCTTGACCTGCATGGTGTTTTAAACTGGATTAAGTTGTCAACATTTAAAACTGGAAAAATCCCCTATTAAAATCTAGAAACTTGGCCTCTTTTGAATTAAACAACTAGGTTTCTGGTCATTCTGGGCCCACGTTTCTACACAGTCATTACTAGATGCAGCTAAGAGGTGGCGGTCCCCTTCAGACAGAGTGGGCTCCCTGGTTCACCACCATCACCAGCTCTAGACACACACCTGCCAGCTTCCTTCTGTGAAGGGTTCCGCCAGGCCCTGCAGCTGTGTGGTTTACAACCCCTGGCTAATTTCCCCCAGAGGACACCCCCTCCCACCCCCGCAATCTGTGCGACAGTCACTTTCTAACAGGAAAGGAAGTGTCTGCCCACAGAGAAACTCCACCTGGGTCTTACTCTGCTTGTCTAAGGGCCAATTCTTTCATTCCTTGCTCCCTGAGCATCCCATCCACTGGTTCCATTCAATCTCACGAGGACTCATCAAGCGCTTTTTGCACCTCTAACCAGCTGTCCCTAAACGGGCTGAAGGGCTGAAGGCCATGACATCTGCCTCACAGCCACTAGGTTCTGAGCGTCTCTTTCCAGTTGCAAAATGCCTACAAAGTACAGACCATCAGCTCTGCTCTGCTCCGGCTCCCTGTGAAACAAGAATGTGTCTTTCCATACTTGTTTATATATCAAGACCATCTTACAACAGAAGCTTTGAAATCTACGTCCTTGGAGAGAAAACAAGATTGGACTTGATGTTATTGAAGGCACATTTCTCACGAAAAGGGCTCCAAGGTGCTGCTGTAAAGGCTGTAAGCTCCCGCCGGTCCAGTGAAAGGGACCCTGGGGCTGAGCACTGGGTCTGACTTCCGAGCGCCCCAGCTGGGCCAGAGGACAGAACCCAGTGTTCTTGGCAGAGAAACAGAGATGGGCTGCAGACTCACTGGCTGTCTCAGCGAGGGGAAACCAGGTCATACTCTGTGCACTTTTTTAGCACTAGATCTGATACCTTCCAAGAGACAGCTGCCTAGGTTGCCTCCTGCTAAGCCGATTATGGAAATTCCTGGATTGGGCTCCTAGATAGCAGCTCTGAGTGTCCGATGGAATAGCTTCAGCCTGGGGAGGGTGCCCATAAGAGGCCCCGGCCCTGTTGGCTTCCATCGCCCCCTCCCTACTCTCTTAGTGCGAATCCTAGTGTAAAGGCTGAGACCTCACCCCTGAACTCCATCCCCAACCTGTCAAGGAGACAAGTTTCCATTATGGTCACTGAAAAGCTTTAGAAATGAGCTGCAGGCGATCTTTAAAAATAAAAGGACAAATGTGTAGCCTGCAGCGTGTGTGTGTGTGAGGGGGCCAGTTAACCACCCAAGAGTTATTCCCTTGAAAGCGGAAACTAAATCATTCCCGTCAGCAACTCTGACTGGAGATCTTCAAAATTCTTCAAGATAGAGTTGATGCATTTTGGAGATACATATTAATTCAGAATAGACTATACAGCAGAAATCATCAGCCAAACCACGAGACACAATAGAGAAGTCAGGAATCAATATGGACAGAACTTTCCCCAGTAAAAAAGTACAGCCACAGGGGTGTCACAAGGTGAAAGGGGTATCACAGGGTGAAAGGTTTACCTGTCTGTCATGTTGAGTTTAGAGATTACATCAGCCTGTAAAATAAAACACACAAACACACAGACACACACAAAAAATACCCCTGGAGAACAGCCAAGAAGATTAAAATGCCCATTAGTATTTTATTACAGACTAATAAGGACATTAATCTTCAGTCCCCAAACCACTTGAGAAATACAGAAAACTCCTAAGTTTTAGTTTAGGCATGCATCTGATCATCATATGTCAAAAGTATGACAGAGAATGCTACATTCATCAAGCCAAATTAACTAGTTTTCTTCTCTAAAGTTTATTCCCCTGATGCTGGAAGCTGAGCAATGAAGGCTGCATGACAGACAGATTTATTCTGGCGCCATCGAGGCAGCAGTAAAGGCAAAAATCAGATGGAGCCATCAAAGGAAGCAAACATATCTGACACACATTAAGAAGTCTGCCAGTCAGCCCAAGGCCTGAACCGCACATTGCACTCGCAGAACTGGGGCTGACAAACTTTCTACAACTGACCGTGTTGGAAAGAACTGGGACGTGCCATAGACGTGCATAAGGCAGAGTCACAGATACTACCTTCCTAGGCAGCTCAGAATTGATTCAAATTAATTTGAACTCAAGATACAAAGCACTCAACTGATGACACTAGAACTGCTTTAGGAATGGTGGAGAATCCAGGGAAAATAATCCTACTGGGCAGTTTGGAATGGAGTGAACACATTCACAACCATTTTTGATGTTTAAAATGCAAATTTTTATTAAAGAAACAGAAATTTAACTTTGCTTCAGTCTGGTAACATAATTGATATTGTTATAATTTGAAGATCTTGATGGTATATATTCTGTTTTTATTTTTAGGTATTCCAACTTAAGACAGTATTGGTTTGCAAATATAATCAAATACTTTGGGGGATTTGGAAAAGATTCACTCAATTCCAGACAGCGTCCTTCTTGAGGACGCTGAGAAACCACTTGAGCATGCCTTTACTGTGCCAGTTTGACTCTGGATTTCTTGGCAGGAGAGCGTTTACCTTGACTGGAAACCCAGGTCCCATCAGGTGTCCCTACCCCACTTCCCTGCACGAGCTCTAAGAATGTAAGGTTTTCAAGGTTTTTCAAAGATATTTTCCTTACCTGACCCAGAAAGTAAATTCCTCCACCTACTACAAAAGCGGAAATTGCTGTACCAAAAACAGCAAATAGGGTGATGGAACCAATATTTTGAAAGAAATTACCCTGTTTGAAAGAGCAGAGATGAGAGAAATGATTAGAAAGGCTCAGTGAAGTCATGGACCCCACAACTGGCCCTCCTTATATGCTTGAATCTCTGTAAAGGGCACCGTCACCCCACGGGGTGGGCAGGCTGGAAACCTGGGCGCCCTCCCTCACCTCCACCTGCAGTGCAGAGCCAGTCCTGCGGCGTCTGCCTTCCCCACATCACTCACGTCTCTCTGCTTGTCTCCGCTGCCCCTGCCAGCAGCCTTCATCTCTCCCCTGGACTACTACAGAGCTTCTGTTAATAATAAGTCTCAACCATCCTTGGCCCTGCCCTCTGCTCTTCAAGGGCTTCCAGAATGATCTTTGCAAAAGATAAATCTGACAGTGCTGCCTTTATTCTGACCCCCGTTTCCCCTGAAAACACACATAAAATGCAACCAAAGCCTGGATGGTTCGATCCCTTCAAAGTCTCCAACTTCCCCTGTGTTCTCTGGGTTCCCAGTCACACTGGTAGCTTTTTTTCCTGATTTTTTTTATCTGGCTGTGCCAGGTCTTAGCTGCTGCACATGGGATCTTTGATCTCCGTTGTGGCACTCAGGATCTTTAGTTGCAGCTTGTGGGATCTAGTTCTCTGACCAAGGGACGGAACCTGGGCCCCCTGGGCTGGGAGCTCAGGATTTGAGCCCCTGGGCCACCAGGGAAGTCTCCTCACTGGGAGCTTTTTGTTCTTCAAATACGTCGTCATACTCTCTGGGCTTGGACCACTCCCCTTCCCCTCTGCTTAGTGAACTTTCATCATCCAAAGATTTCAGGACATTCTTTCCTTTCTCTGAGGGAAGCCTTCTCTGATCCCTCTGCCAAGTCAGATCGCAGCCTATGCTGTTGATGCACAACGCCTCTTCTGGTAGCACTTGACGCAGCTGAAATGTGACATTTACTTACGTCATTACCTGACTGCTATCTGCCCTTCCCACTAGGCTGCAGGGTGGGGGGTGGGGAAGGGGGCAATGACCACGTTCACTCTGGTACGACATAGTCACTGCCATATGCCTATCAGATGGATGATGCCCAGTGAACAGGTACTGAAGGAATTAACTGTGTTTCATGTCTGATCAAAGTCCAAAGTCTATATAATGATAATTTTTTCAATTAATTAAGAAGAGGTACATTACTATAAAGAATATCAAGATAACAGGTTTTACTATCAGAAACTCCTTTTTGCTGTCCACGTCTTTTAAGCAATTTTATTCCACTCTATTAGTGAAATCGGAGAAGGCAATGGCACTCCACTCCAGTAGTCTTGCCTGGAAAATCCCATGGGCGGAGAAGCCTTGGTAGGCTGCAGTCCATGGAGTCACGAAGAGTCTCCGACACAACTGAGCGACTTCACTTTCACTTTTCACTTTCATCCACTAGAGAAGGAAATGGCAACCCACTCCAGTGTTTTTGCTTGGAGAATCACAGGGACGGGGGAGCCTGATAGGCTGCCGTCTATGAGGTCGCACACGACTCTATGAGAGTCGGACACGACTGAAGCGACTTAGCAGCAGCATAGCATTAGTGAAACAGAGTGAAATAAATATGACGAATATATTCCCATCTACACTTTACAGCAGTTAAGAGAAACTATCTGAGTCCAAGCAGTAGTAACATCTTTCACATATCCATTAAAGTTAAGAAAAACAAGCTGTTTATTAGAATCCTATGGACTCTACTTAGGGACAAGGCCAGGGAATCTTGATGGCCTTTGACTGTGGGCCTGAGCAAGGAATCTCTTTTTTTTTTTTCAGTCAGAAATTGTCAAGCCACAGACAAAAGGAACTGATACTTTTTTTCTGGCCACATCACGCAGCTTGTGGGATTTTAGTTCTCTGGCAGGGGACTGAGCCTGGTCCTTGGCAGTGACAGCACCAAGTCCTAACGGCCCGACTGATACTTTAAATCTAACTTCAACAGACTGTCTTCACTCCACACCAAGAGCCCACTAAGCCTATCTCCTTCAGGAAGTATCTTTGCTTCATTTTTTGCAATTTTGATTTGGCTGCCCACGATCTGACATTCAATTACTTTGGCATATCAATCTTCAGCACACAAAGAACTTTAAAATAACTTAAGGCAAACACAATGATTGGGTTTTTTCCTAAACAAAAGACTTTCATCTATGAGTTTTTCTTTGCAAAGAGCTGTGTTTTTTTTTTTTTTTTTTAAAGAACAGATTACACTAACTCTTGGTCTGTTTGTGTGTGTTTAGTTGCTAAGTCATGTCTAACTCTTTGACCCCCTGGACTGCAGCACCCCCAGGCTTCCCTGTCCTTCACTATCTTCCAGAGTTTGCTCAAACTCATGTCCATTGAGTCGATGATGCCATACAACCATTTCATCTTGTGTCACCCCCTTCTCCTCTTGTCCTTAATCTTTCCCAGCATCAGGGTCTTTTCCTGGTGCTTTCCTGGTGGCTCAGATGGTAAAGAATCCACCTGCAAGGCAGGAGACCCAGGTTCGATCCCTGGGTCAGGAAGATCCTCTGGAGAAGGGAATGGGTACCCAACCTAGTATTCTTGCCTGGAGAATTCCATGGACAGAGGAGCCTGGCAGGCTATGGTCCATGGGGACAGAGAAGCCTAGTGGGTTACTGTCCATATGGTTGCAAAAAGTCAGACATGACTGAGCAACTAACACTTTTGTCTGTTAACAGGGATCTAATTCTGCTATAACTTATGTAGTTGGCTAATATTAATCTGGATATTGAAAATTTACCAAAATTCAATTTACCCCACTATAAGAACTCCCCTTTGCTACATAATGCAAATCCATCTGCTTCTTTCTGACATAATTAATGTTCTATTCTTTATATGATACTCATAATTCAAAGAACCAAATAGCTGCCTACCTAATGCATATCAACTGATGATAATCATATAGAAATTTTTAGTCCAAACCCAAATTCACACCAGCAAATACAGCAATATTAAAATAAAACAAAGTCGACTTCCTGTTCCTTAGGGAAAAGTGCAGGCAGTGCACAGAAGTCTCTAAACTCACACTTTCAACTCACATTAGTCCCTTCCACACACACCACCACACTCCGCTGGAAAGTCGTCCTCAGAGAAGTTTTCTGTCAAGAAACTATTTTCCTCAAATTTTGAATAGATTTATTTCCCTCAAAAAAACTAAAAGATGAAACCTTTACATGTGCTAATATAATAAGCAGTGTCATGTTTTCAAATCAAACAATCATTTTCGGGAGTTCCAGTTCAGTGGTTAGGACTCCACGTCTCACTGCCGAGGGCTCAGGTTCAATCCCTGGTCGGGAAACTAAAACCCCACACGCCAAGCAGCACGCTAAGCAGAATGTGATCGCACATCACTGTCTTCAGTGCTGCTGGGAAGTATTTTCATAGGCTGCTCGCAGTTCTTCCAAGATTTGTCCAAAAAATTAAAGAGTAAAAGACACTGACCTTCAAATCCTTCTTGCTTGTTTTTCTAACAATTATCTGATGTCAGTTTTATAAGACATAGGACTTTTCTACACGTTAGATTTCTTTTTCCTTTTTTTCTTTTGGTTAATACACAGTAAAATGGCAACTAAAAAAATCTGTACTGAACATCTTAATTTTGCTTTACTATTTAGGAGGAAAACTAAAGATTTAACTTGTACGTTTTTATCAAAACTCTCAAGCTGCTGCTAAGTCGCTTCAGTGGTGTCCGACTCTGTGCGACCCCAGAGACGGCAGCCCACCAAGCTCCGCCATCCCTGGGATTCTCCAGGCAAGAACACTGGAGTGGGTTGCCATTTCCTTCTCCAATGCATGAAAGTGAAAAGTGAAAGTGAAGTTACTCAGTCGTGTCCAATTCTCAGCGACCCCATGGACTGCAGCCCACCAGGCTCCTCTGTTCATGGGAGTTTCCAGGCAAGAGTACTGGAGTGGGGTGCCATTGCCTTCTCTGAAAACTCTCATGACAAATTTAATTCTCAAGTTTATTATGTTATTAATATTATTCAATTTTTATTTATTTTTAATAATATAATAGTATAATTGCTTTACAATGTTGTGTTAGTTTCTGCTGAACAAAGTGAAACAGCTATATGTATAAATATATCCCCTATTAAATTCTTATTAATAATAACATTGCCTAGAGGGTCTGATTCTTTTTGATTTCCTGGACTGAAGCTTGCCAGGCTCCTCTATCCATAGGATTTCCCAAGCAAGAATACAGGACTGGGTTGCCATTTGCATCTCCAAATAATAACTAGTCAGATTATAAGAGATAATACAAGAAGCACTACCAATTATTTAATGTAGTGAGTTGCTGACATTCTTTCATCTAATTTAATCTCAAAGCAACCTAGGAGGTAGGGTCTTGGGGATCTTTTTGTTTGTTATTGTAAAATTTCTACTCTACTCAAAAGGGGGAATCCCCCGTGGCTCAGCAGCAATGAATCCACCTGCAATGCAGGAGCTGCGGGTTTGATCTCTGAGTCAGGATGATCTCCTGGAGGAGATCTCCAGGATGGCAACCCACTCCAGTATTCTTGCCTGGAGAATCCCATGGACAGAGGAGCCTGGCGGGCTACAGTCCACAGGGTCACAGTCTGATACGACTGAAACGACTTAGCACGCAGGCACTACTCAAAAGGAACCCGTAGGGGGCAGCGCATGACTAGACCTGGGTCTCTGGGTCCAAAATCCAGGCTCTTCCACTCCAAGGACAGGCCAAATCTTGAGTCCTTCCAACCCTCAAATTTTTAAAAATCACATTTACAAAATAACTGTTGTACTACTAGTATTTTAAGTTGAATCACCTTATTTCAAAACTTAAATACACGAATATTTTAAAAGAACTCACAAAGGAAAGCCTAGGGTACACAAAGTGAGAAGCTCCTGCCCAGGCAGAAAGAGCCCCTCGGAAGCTGGAGGACAGAGACCAGAAATGTCAGAACAAAGCAGAGAGCCAGGCGGGGCTGATGCTGCGCTGCAGGGACAGGAGCCAAGAGTGGCTGGAGCAACTGTGGGAGTCCGCGATCGATCGGGCCAGAAGGAGCTGGAAGCCTGGGGGGGAAGGTCGCGCGCTCCTCTGGAGAGGAGAAGCAGGGCCAGGGAGGGGCTGGGAAGGAACGGGGACGGGGGCTTAAGTCGGGTGTCTGAGGGTGGGTGGGCCCAAGGAGGGAGAGAGGGAGAGACAGGAGCGGGAGGGAACCAGCAGGCCTGGGGCACCCGTTCTGTCATTGCAGGACACAGTCTGACTTTTTAACATGGGTCACTCTGCCTCCAAGAGGAGTCAGTATAACAGCCACGTGCCATTAAAATCACTTTGGGAGACTTTTCTCGTGGTCCAGTGTATAGCAATCCACCTTCCAATGCAGGGGATGTGGTCTCAATCCCTGCTCGGGGAGCCAAGATCCCACAGACCTCGGGGTAACTAAGTCTTTGTGCGGCAACTACTGAGTGTCAACTAGAAAGAAGCCCGTGCACCGCCACAAAAGACCCACGTGCCACAATGACAACCCCACATGCAGCAACTAAGGCCTGGCACAGCCAAATACATACATATTTCTAAAAAAATCACTTTGGTTGTCTCTAAGCAAAGAACCCCTCTAAAGAAAACACTAGTAAGCCACAATGCCTGAAACCATGAAAGCAGCCCGCGGATCGTGTTTGCTCCTCTTCACAAGTTAGGCGTGATGGTCCAGCTTCCACCTCATACCCCAGGCTGTTCACACACAGCCACCGCTGCTAAAGCAATGCCCAAGCTTTTAAGGAGACACAGGGAGTCACCCAGACCAAAAGCACTAATGCATGCCCAAGTCTTACCTTGTGCAACGAATATCCTGACTCAAATATAATAGGTGGAAGTAAGAGGAGGAAAAACATATTTGGACGAAACATTTCTTCCTCCTGTAAACATAAAATGGGTATTTTCAGAGGCGTGGGGTTAAAAAATAAATCCATCAGTGAAGAGCCAAAGTCATTCTTCTCTTGGAACCTGGCCCAGTGGAAACATACAAAGTTTAAATCACTACCTGATGATAAATCCAAACAAACGCAGCGACAAAACAAACAAACAAACATACAAAGACCTCAAAAGAAAACCTATATTTAAAAATGTAGAACAAATTATTTTAAAGGGTGCCCAGAAAAATAAACAGCGGAATGAACTGCTTCCAAATATTACAGCAGTAGGTCTTCATTCTACTAAGGAAAGTAAATTAATTTTAATACAGAAAACATTTCAATTCAAAAAGAACATTTTCAAAAACAAGTCCACAAATTGGAATTCCTCCAGGGAAAAGGTAATGGTAAGCCCTAAAACAATCCACTTAGAGGGAGAGTAAACCCCACTCATGTTTAAAACAGCCCTGCCTTTTCTCTGCCTATCACAGGCAACTATGCCATGTTCCTAAATCTGCCTGTGGTGAAATAGTTCTTACCTGATGCCCCTGCAACTTGGGACATGGCTATAAAGTGAGCCCCTTGCCATGCTTTCAGATTCAAGTATTAAGTACCATTATGAAATATATCTTGAGAATATGAATATCTTCGGGGGCAAAGTTGCTGTAACTTTGGGGGGATGAAATAATAATTTCATCTTCTATATTAATACAGCTCTCTTCTTACAAACCTATGGAAAGAAGGAAGGAAGGGACAGAGGAAGGAAGCTCTAACTGTGGTGGACTGGAGGTAAAATACATACTGGGTCTTAAACCCAGATGATGACAAGTAATACAGCCTATTTAAAACTGCAAAATCAGGACCTTCTCAAAAGAAAATTCCCAAGCCACAATCTTGACAGTCTGATTTCTTGTCGAAATCCCTTGCCAAAAGAATGATAAATGTACTCTTACAAATGTATGGCTGTTATCATAAAGACTTAAAATGACATTCGAAAAAGGCTCAAAATAGAAGCAAATGATGACTTCTGAAAATGCCTTATTAAGTCTTAAAATAATAGCCTGTATAACAAGCTCACAACTCAGACTGGGGCCATGTGAAAGAAATGGGCCGACCTCTGTGATTTATGGGGCACCCTACTTGCAGGCTCTGTGTGGTAGGACCACAGCAGAGACTCTTGGAGTTTCAGAAACTATACTTCCCCTAGGAGAAAGGAGAGCCTGCTTGCAGTGGGCTCACAGCATCCTCGGTCCCCAGGTCATGTCCACCTGGAACCTCCGAATACGACCTGATTGGAAAATAGGGTCTTTGCAGATGGAATTAAGGGCAGAATCCAGTTGAGATCTTGCTGGATTAGGCCCTTGAACCCAATAAGAGTGTCCTTAAAAAAGACAGAAAATGACACTTAGACACAGAGATGAAGGCACGTGAAGACAGACTGAGGCAGAGAGAGGAGCTATGCTGCCACACCCAAGGAATGCCCAGGACCGCCAGAAGCCAGAAGAGGTAACGAGCAATTCTCCCCAAGGGCCTGGATTCACTTCCTTGAGGGAGTGTGGCCCTGCCAACACCTTGATTCCAGACTTGCGGCCTCTAGAACTATGCCTGAACAATCTCTGCTGTTTCAAGCCACTCAATCTGCGGCAATGTTACAGAAGCCGTAGGAAACACACACGCCACCTGATGGGGAACAGTGTTACCAAAAGATCCCAGGTTCCTTTGAGCAACATCTCCCCTAAAGTGGTCTGAGGTGGTACTTGAGCAATGTATGTCAAATACCACCGACCCCACAGACTGAGAAAGTCAGCTCTTTCTGACTCTTTCTGAATCCCAGTTAAGTCAGACACGTCAGTCTGAGGCTACGGTGTGAAGCCGCTCTCCAACGTGCTGATCCCTCTTTTTGACAAAGAGGGCAGGCTTGGCCTCAGAGGCTTCAGCAAGCAAATGTACTACTCTGTTTTTAAATTTATAACAACAATTTTGGTTTCCCACTTCAAACAGTATTATAAATATAAGTTTCCTTATTTAAAATAAACGTTCACCAATGTTCACAGCAGCATTATTCATGACAGTCAGAAGGTGGAAACAACCCTGGGCCCGTCAACAGATGAATGGATAAACAAAGTGTGGTATGTGCCTACCATGGAATATTATTCAGCCATAGAAAGGAAAGAAGTGATGCTACAGGTTACAGTGTGGATAAACTTTAAAAACATCACAGTAAAGAAAATAAGCTAGATGCAACAGGACAAATATTGCATGACTCCACTTATTTGAGGCACTAGAATAGTCAAGTTCATAAACATGGAAAGTGGAATAGGGGCCACTAAAAAGACAGAAAATGTTAAAAAAAACACAGACAAACAGAAAGTGGAATACAAAGTAGGTAAAGAGGAATGGGGAATTGTCCAATGGGTAGGGTTTCTGTCTGGGATGATGAAAAATGTTCTGGAAATAAATAGTGGTGACGATTAAATAACACTGTGAATGTATTTAACGCCACTGAACTGTACACTTAAAAATCGCTCAAATGCTAAATTTTATGTTTTCATTTTACCACAATAAAAGCTTTTTACAAAACTGTTGTAAAAATGCACGTACAAAAAAAAATGCACGTACATAAACAAGCAGACTAACTTAAAGAAATATACTAAGCACACGAAAACAAAGGTAGAAGGCCCCCCAGCAGGAGAGTCTGGAAACAGAGCAGCGCGGGAAGAAAACACCGCTCATCACTGTCCTTCTTCCCTCCCACCGCCCCCCACAGCACCAGGTGTCCAAACAGGCCCTGCTTGCTACCGCGGCTTTCCACAAGCACCAGCTCCTCTGAGAGCCTGCCATATTGTCTCAGCCTAAAAACCTCATCTTTTCTGAGGTCAAGCCCTGGCTGCCTGATGTGGTTCACTTGTCTATACTATTAAATATGTTACTATTCTTTAACTTGAAAACCAACCCCCACTGAAAAATATATTTAGTAACTCTGAAGCATAGAAAATTAAAAGATAACTCTTTTCCTCGTCCTGCTCAGAGCAGGCCCACCCACTGACTTCCCTGGGCTACCTCTCAGTCCCTAGAGAGCAGCTGCACTCAGCGGGGAGAGCGTGGGCCCAGGGCTGAGAGAGCTTCTGCTTCTTCCAGAGACGCCAGAAGTTCACATTTTTACATGAAATTTCTAGAATTTGATATAGATTAATTATATTTAAAAGAAAACTAATGATTTTTTAAACTGGTTTTAAACTGACTCCAATTTTGAGCAACTGATTTTAAATCAAACAAAATGTGTCGGGGGTGATATTACACATCAGGCTCTATCCAGGGTAAGAGTAGAGAAAGGGTGTACAGTCTGTGCTCCCTGCCAGAGAATGAGCCACTGTGAGGTTAAAGTGAACCAGTTGCAGGAAGGCCAAGCTTTATACACAGCGTGCTCCAGTGGGGCCTGCCCAGTCCCTTCCCAGGCGGAGGGGAGTTCTAGAAATATTCCGAGCTCAAAACACATACTGAGAATTCATTTAACACATACAATATGTCCTGAAAACTATTATTATTTTATAAGTGTAGCCTTTCTCTTATTTATTGGAGTATAGTTGATGCACAACGTTGTGCTTGATTCTGATGTAAACTGACTCAGTTTTACACATACATGCGTATATATATATTATTTTTCACATTCTTTTCCATTATAGATTATTACAAGATACTGTTATTTATAACAGTTTCAAACTGCATTTTACCTCAGACTATGAGGCTCGTTTTACAAATTTTATACTCTATGGTTCCACAAGTAAATTAACCTTCACACCTAGGAGCTGGCTCAAAGTAGGGGGGGCTCAAATGTATATTTTTATCATACAATTCTTTTA
The DNA here is from genome assembly GCA_006410615.1 of Neotragus moschatus. NCBI lineage: Eukaryota > Metazoa > Chordata > Mammalia > Artiodactyla > Bovidae > Neotragus > Neotragus moschatus. The sequence goes on along the minus strand of SJYA01003892.1, from coordinate 3,348 downwards.
ATATTTTGAAATGGACCTTCTTTCCCTTCACAAAATCAGTTTTGCTAAGCTTCCTACTCAAGTTTCAATCAGTCCGTGGCCCACAGACGATGTCACACGCTACTGACCCCCGAGGGAACGAAAGGGTATGAACATCCACAAAGTGATGGCAGTGTGGTGTGGAGGAGAAAACAGGACACACAGACCAGAGGGCCTGGACGCGAAGGCCAGCTCAACTGCTCTCTAGCCCTGTGATGCTGGACACGTCCCGACCCCCAGAGGTCACTTTCTTCACCTGTAAAAACGGAGATAATATAAGGTGCATCCAACTCCATGGCTGTCATGAGGATGAGAGAAGCTCGTGTGTAAAGCATTCTCTTACAGCGCTGGATAGGTAAGTCTCATTAGCTGCAGCTGTTAGAACAGAATCAGGAGAAACAAACACTGTTCAGCATTTAACGCTGGTTAGAGGGCTGTATACAGCAAGGGCTTCGCTGGCAACTCCGCTGGAGGCTCAGACGGTAAAGAACCCACCTGCCATGCAGGAGGCCTGGGTTTGACCCCTTGGCTGGGAAGATCCTCTGGGGAAGGGAATGGTCACCCACTCCAGTGTTCTTGCCTGGAGAACTCCATGGACAGAGAAGCCTCGTGGGCTACAGTCCATGGGTCACAAAGAGTCAGACATGATTGCGCGACTAGCATACAGCAAGGTAATCTTAAGATTGTAAAAATGCACACAAATAACGAAACATGGCGTTGAATGCTTAACTCAAAACAGAGATTTATGCTTTTTCAGAAAACTCAGATGTCAAGATATCAACCCTAATCTACTAAAATCAATGGGACAATATAGACTCCATAGACAGTCAAGTAATGACAAGAAGGCCACCACAGCCCTCACTGTCACTAAACGAAGAACCAATCGAAACTGTACTTATGTTAAAAAAAGAACAGTTGAGTAAACCTACCTTCCAATTTGCCAGTTTTTTAAACTCTATAATTTTTATAACTGCTCCCATGAGAATACCTAGAAGAGAAAATGTACAGATTAACAAAAAATTTAAGATATAAGAAAGATTTCTTGAGCTTATTATTCTAAAGTAACTGATTACTATTACGTCTCTGAGTGGCTTTTATGAATTTCTGCAAGTTTTGTGTCTGAAAACACAAGAATGGAAATTAGTGTGGAGTTTTACGAATCATATGAGTTTCCCACCTGCATCTCAGGCAAACCTCCCGTAACAAAGTCTACAAAAATCTGGGGGTAGGGAGGAGGGGGCAGAGAGGGGCAAAAAAAGCTTTATAAAGCAAGACCAAAGGGCAGTTTGCCTGGCATGGAAGACTTAACACCGCTCATTTTCGCTTTATCTGCTTATTTTCTATGTAAAATGGTAGAAAGCTAAATTTGCCCTGTTACTGCTTATTCCTATCATTTTCACAAAGGAATTAAAGATCACGTTCTCAGGCTCAGATGGCAGCGCCACGTAGAGTATTTAGTTAGAGATAAAGTCCTGATGCTGAAATAACCTAAAGGAATTCCTGGAATAAAGAATAAATAACCTAAAGAAATTCCTGGAATAAAACAGACCATCTAAGCTCAGGCATCTAAGTTAAGTCTCCACAAAGCTGACAGGCTCACTGCTCTCTCATAAAGAACCCACCAAAAACAATCCTCGAAGAAGCGTCACAGGTACAATCTATGACTGCTCTGTCCCGCCCTAGATAAATGATTCTTGACCCCGTTGGTACATCAGAATAGAATCAGCAGGGGAAATTTTTACAAAATAAAGACATCTGAGCAGAACTCAGGACCTGCCATACCACCATCTCTGTACAGGGGATACAAAGTAAGGCTGAAGACCACCATCTCAGACACTTAAAAGACTTCCCTGGTGGTCCAGTGGTTAAGACTCCACGCTTCCAATGCAGGGGGTGCAAAGTGGATCCCTTGACAGGGAACTAAGATCCCACAAGCCTTGTGGCCAAAAAATAAATAAAAAAGACTTTTCTTTTTCCCAGAGGAAGAAGCTTATCTCCATCAACAACAGAGAGCTGAAGAAACATACTTTATTGGGTGGGGGTAAGGAGAAAAAACGAGAACATAGAGTTTTATCAGGAGAAGAAGCTGCACAAATGCTGTCATGGGGAAGGAGGGGTTTGAGGAGAAGAGAGGAAATAAGTTCATTTTAACTTTATAAATCTCTGGACTATTTGTACATTGTTATACATTAATAAAACACCAATAAAACTTTTGATCAAATGGAGTAAGATAAAATCTGATAGATTTGAGCTATAAAGGGAATAATGATCAATGATATTTTCAGGACAGTAGTCATACATTCCTATGGGCTTCCCTGGTGGCTCAGACGGGAAAGAATCTGCCTGTGATGCAGGAAACCTGGATTCAGTCCCTGGGTCAGGAAGATTCCCTGGAGGAGGGAACGGCAACCCACTCCAGTGTTCTTGCCTGGAGAATCCTGGACACAAGAGCCTGGCGGGCTACAGTCCATGGGGTCACAAAGAGTCGGACACGACCGAGCAACTATCACTTCCACTTCCAATCACTCACTTGCCATGTGGCATGAAAGCACTTATTCTAATCTTTCTCAAAGTTCCCCAGTTGCTTCCTTTTTCTTATCTTTTTAAATTGTGTATATATTTTAAGTTTTCATACAAATTTTTTTATTAACCAGATAGTTTATGAATCCTCTGTAAGATGTTATAAATAAGAAAAAAGTCTCTTGATGAAATCCCACCCCATCTAGCTCTCTGTCTCCCGTTCCAAGGTAACCAACTGTCTTGGTAAGTCTGGGGCATATTCCGGCAGACCCCTTCTCCACCCTCTTACATATTTATATTAACCACACAGTTCTACAGTGTGTGTGTATATGTACACACAAGGCACACCTGTGAGTATTTATATAAAATGTACTGTATCTTTCTATTATTTGCTATTTTGCTAAGTGTTAGGATCAGGGGTTACTACACACAGATCTGCCTCATTCCTTTTTAACAGCTCTACAGCACAGCATAAACATGCCAGAGGCTGAACAGACGCTTCTCCAAAGAAGGTACACAAACGGCCAGTAAGCACAAGGAAAGACCCCTCGCTTGCATCGTTAGTCATCAGGGAGATGCAAGTGAAAGCCACAGTGATTCGTCAGTTCACACCGACTAGGATGGCTATCGTTGCTTAAAAAATGGAAAAATAACAAGTGTTGGCAAGGATGTAGAGAAACTGGGACACTTAATATTGATATATTGATGGTGGGCATTTAAAACTGGCACAACTGCCGTAGAAAAGTTTGGCAATTCCTCAAACAGTGAAAGTTACCATATGACCCAGCAATTCCAAATCCACCCTAGAGA
>SJYA01003891.1:16107-46282 GCA_006410615.1 Neotragus moschatus | reverse complement strand
GGGTGCCCAGGGCTCTGCGCGGTGGAATCCAGTGGAAGCACGGTCTTGTTCGTTGGAGCAGCCAGCAGAGAGTGTCCAGTGCGGGCGCATGGGCGAGGCTCCCCACACCTGGTCTGGCCCCCAGGCGTGCTCACGCTGTGCCCTGCGCACCCCTGAGCCCCGCGGGGACCTGCCAGCCCTCTGCCAGCCACCCTGGGCCCTGGCTCTGCAGCCTCGCCCTGCCTCAGAGCCGCTGGCCGCAGCTTCCCCTCACTCCCCGAGGAGAGCAACGGTGCCCAGGTGTGCGCCTGGGGCCCCCGCCCCGGAGGGAGCCCCCGCCCCAGAGGGAGCCCCTTGCCCCAGAGGGAGCCCCGCCCCGGAGGGAAGAGGACTCAGGAGCCTCTCAGGCAAGGGGGCACTGTTGATGGGTGGCTGTGCTCTCTCTGTTTTTGACACGGGCTGTGGGAACTCTGAAAGCACCACCCAGCCATTGGTGTGGGCGGCACAGAGCTCTGGGGTCTCAGGGTGCAGACACGGCCTCTCCACCAGCCGGGAGCCATGGGGAGCCCAACAGAGAACCCCTCACGGGAGCGGGGCCAGCAGAAGTGACCTTCCCGCGCCTGAAATGATCAAAGCTGTCATGGTCTTAAGCTCACACCGCAAACCGTGAGGTCGTGTTGGACACGGTCCCAATTGTTTCAAGGGTCTGTATAGAAAAGAGCCTTTGGAAGGGCGGTCGCCTCTGGAAGTGACAGGTGGTCTGTTTTCCTCTTCCCAAACTTATGTTTCTGGGATATTTTATATTGGATATGTGTTATTCTACAACGAGGAAAAGTAAGAGGGACTGAATGGAGACATCGGGGAATGCCCTGGTGATCCAGTGGTCAGAGTTCCTGTGCTTTGCACGGCGAACTCTGCCACTGCTTGGAGAATTAGGGTCTTGCTGCCACAATGAGGAGGGTTTACGGCACCTTCCACCACCCACTGGGCTCACCCCAGCACAAGTCTAGAGTGTGTGTGTGTGGGGGTGTGTCTGCAGACTAAGGTGGATGCCTGGTGTGTGTGTGTGTTTGTGGTGTGTCTCTGCAGACCACGTTGGCCACTGTGCCGACCTTGTGGGGGGGTGGGCTGGGGGGAGGGTGGTGTCTCTGCAGACCAAGGTGGGTCCCTAGTGTGTGTCTGTGTGTGTTTGTTTTTGTGGTGTGTCTGTAGATCGCATTGGCCACTGTGCCGACCCTGTGTGTATGGGAAGGCGGAGGGTGGTGTGTCTGCAGACCAAGGTGGGTGCCTGGTGTGTGTGTGTCTGTGTGTGTGGGGGGGGTGTCTCTGCAGGCCATGCAGCCATATCCCCTGCTGGGCCCGCAGGTAGGGCACAGCGCCCCAGGGGCGTGGCCTCCGACGGTCCTGCTGGTGCCCCGGGTGAATCTCACGCCCCTGGGCCTCCTCAGTCAGGCCTGCGAGTCACCCTTGGGCCACACACAGAGCTAGCGTCTGCCTCCCCGTGAGCCTGGTGTTCACGGTTGGGCTGTGCTGCGGGCCTGCTGCGCGGGAGGGCTGCGTGGATGCCCAGGCCCTGGCCTTTGAGGGTGAGGGAGGGCGGGCAGGCAGAGAGGCATCCCCGCCTGGGCCCCGCAGGGAGCCCCTGGGCCAGAGCTGTGGGGGTTCCGCAGGAGGGCTAACTGTGCTGGGCCCGGAGGGGCCTGTTAGAACACATGGCATGGAGGCCCCATTTCGTGAAGAGTGAAGACTTCCCGGTGCACTGAGACGCACGTGTGACCCGGGAGGCGTGAACTGCACGTGTGAAGGGTTCTGAGGAAGCCTGAATAGCCGAGGTCTCCAGCGGCTCCTCTGGCCCGCCGGTGGCTCCCTGCATGGGACACCTTGCCCTCCAACGTGTCTGCAGCCACTGCTCTCTGCTTTCAGAAGTGAGCGGGCAGGCACGTCCCTACCATGGGAAGGAGGCTGCGGACCCGCGGCCGGGCCGGGTGCGTGGCGGCGACCCCTCACACCTGCACGCCATGAGCGTGGCACAGCCCGTGCGCTTCAGCAGTAAGTTGCAGGCCTGCCCTGGCGATGGCCCGGGGCCCACCCCACGGGGCCCCCTGAAGCACCCCTTCAGGCCTCCTCCGGTGGCTGGGGCACCAGGGTGACCTGCCCAGGGCCCCCCGGCCAGGCAGGGAAGCTGAGACCAGCACCAGGCCCCGGAGCTTTTCCCATGAGATGCTTGCCACGTGGGGCCCAGGGGGACTGCCCTTGGTCCATGGAGGAGGCCACCCTGCCTCTGCCTAAAACGTCATTAGTAGCTACTTTGTGAGCTTCCTACAGCGTGCACAGGCTAGAAGAAACCCCCTGAGCTGATGGGCGCGGGCAGGCGCAGGCCTGGGTGGGGAGCTCCTGCTGCCCACTCCAGGGGCTGCCATCCCGCCCACTGTTTTACCCAGGGGGCGCAGCACCCCATCCTAACCGCCTCGGCCCCCCAGCAGCAAGCCCCTACCCTGGCCTCAGCTTGCCCCTCAGCCTCAGCATCCCCCCCAGCCTCAGCAACCCCCCCTCAGCGTTCCTCCCTGCCCCAGGCTCCGCCTGCACAGGCGCTGCCGCGGGTTGGCCTTGCGGGTGCTGACTGGGGCCGCCCCGCCCTGCATGCTTCCTAGGGAAGTGCCCCGCGGGCTGGCACCACTACGAGGGGACAGCCAGCTGCTACCGCGCCTACCTGAACGGGCAGAGCTACTGGGATGCTGCACAGACCTGCCAGCGCCTGAACGGCTCCCTGGCCACCTTCTCCACCGACCAGGAGCTGCGCTTCGTGCTGGCTCAGGAGTGGGAGCAGCCGGAGCGGAGCTTCACCTGGCAGGACCAGCACAAGTGAGCTGCTGCACCTGGGCGCCCGGCGCCAGGGTGTGCGAGCTCATGGAGGGGGTTGGGTGGGGAGAGCATGGAGGGGGTGCGTGGGGCCCAGCAGGCCGCGGCTTTCGGGCGGGGGCAGTGCCTGCTGTGGGGCCTCGGGCTAGCCCTTCCAGCTCTCACGCTCGGGGGTTCTGATGCAGATGCAGGGGTTCTAGTCCCGAGTCAGGATGGGCTGCTCTGGGTGGGGGGTGCTCCGCAGGCCTGGCTCCGCGGGCCGTGCTGGTGGACAGGGTCCTTCTGAGACCCTGGGTTGGGCCAGGCCTGTGCCTGGTGCCTGCCATGAGTCTGCTCCTCCCTTCCCGAAACACCACGGGGAGCCAGGGCTGACCAGGGTGCGTGCTGGCTCTGAGCCTGGCTCTGGGCCCACCCAGCACTCAGGGCTTTGTTCTCCGGCAGCTGGGAGCTGAGGACCCACCCACGCTGCCGGCCTGGGCCCTGGGCACCCTCCCACGGGGTGTGGACTGCAGGGTGGCCAGAGCCCACGAGGGCAGGGGCTGGCACAGTGACTGGCGGGGGGCTCCAGGGTCTGCCCAGTGACCTTAGCAGTCCCTGGCTCGCGGGTGGTGCTGAGCGCTTGCAGGAGCGGGAGGGCGGGCCATGCTCTTGGGTGGGCACAGGAACGTGGGGCTGCAGGGGCCTGGGGTCCCCAGGGCCCACACCCACAGGCCCCAGGGTGGCTTTGCTTCGATGTGCGTCTGTCTGATGAGAGCGGCTGATAAGAGCGGTCAGCAGGAGTCACCCAAGACGAAAGTGACCAGTGAATCCATATAGAATTTATTTTTTTTTATTTTATTTTTTTCGTATAGAATTTAAGTACGGATTTTAGAATCAGGTATCAAACCTTGAACAGACCATTCGTGCTTTTGAGGCGCGCATTGTAAAGGTCAGCGTAAGTATTGGCGCACACTCAGCGGGCGCCTCCTGCGCTCTGCCTTCCTGCAGGCTGTGGGTCGGCTACCAGTACGTCGTCACTGGCCGCAACCGTTCCTTAGAAGGACACTGGGAGGTGGCGTCCAAAGGTGAGGCTCCCTGGCCTTTGCGGAGGCACGCTGGGCTTGCTGCCCGAGCTCTCCTGGCAGGTGCCTGGGGTGTGGGCGCCACAGCTGACAGGAGACCTGCGGGGCCCCGCCCCTCCCAGCTGCTGGGCCAGCCCCTCACCCGCAGAGTGCCGGCCCCGTCCCCAGGGAGGAAGGCGCGTCCTCCCCTGTCCCGCGGGCACTGCTCTCCCCCGAAGCGTGCCCCTGCCCCCTGGGGCCCCCGGGCACGTGCAGAGCTTCGCGCAGGGGAACGGAGGCCGCAGTCTCTGTGACGCCGGCCGGCCGGCCATCCACCCTGCAGGCTCCTCGGAGGTGCTGCTGCCCCCGGACCCCATCCTGGCGGTGGCCACGGCGGAGGGTGATGGCGTGTTCTGCGCGCAGCTGCAGCGCTTCCACTTCCCCACACTGCGCCACCACGACCTGCACAGCTGGCGCGCCGAGAGCTGCCAGGACACGTCGTCCTTCCTCTGCAAGAGGGGTGAGCGGGGCCCCGGGCCTGGCCCCGGGGCCCTCTCAGCACCCCGGGCCCCCCGGGCCACAGGGGCCCTCGGCACTCCTGACTCTGTGGGGGCCTCTGTCCTGGAGATGCCTGGGGGCTGGGCGGTAGTGTCCCCTGTGACCCCTTGCTCCTTCCCAGGGTAGACGGAGGCGCTGCACGGTGAGATGGTGGCCAGAGGCCCCGCCGCGCCTTGTGTCCGGAGCCCTGACTCCCTCGCCTCTCCTGGTCTGCGCGGCCCCCGTGGCCCCGGCCTGTGGTCCAGGGCTCTCCCAGGCGGCTGACGCGCAGGTCCGCTGTGCCTGTTGCAGGTCAGACGTGTGTGGACATCAAGGACAACGTGGTGGACGAAGGCTTCTACTTCACCCCCAAAGGGGACGACCCGTGCCTGAGCTGCACCTGCCATGGTGGGGAGCCCGAGATGTGTGTGGCTGCGCTGTGCGAGCGGCCGCAGGGCTGCCAGCAGTACCGCAAGGACCCCACCGAGTGCTGCAAGTTCGTGTGCCTGGACCCAGGTGAGGCCTGCGCCCGGGCCGGGGCCAGGCTCCCCTGCCCCCAGGCTGGCTGCCACCCCAGCCCCCACTGGGCGCTGCTGTGTCTGCACGTGGTGCTGAGGGGAACTTAAGCAAAAGATGGGGCGCTGTCCACAGTCCTGAGTAGACCTCCCTGCTCAGTGGTGCCCCCTGGGTGGGCACCAGGTGGTGGTGGTATGTGGTGACCTGTCCTTCCACCTCATGCTCACACTGTGGTGTAAGTCTCACAGACTAGGCACACCATGAGTGTGCCACGACCGTAAGATGCTGATGAAGGCATGAGTATACCATGTTCATGGATCAGAAGACCCAGTCATCAGTAGGAAGAGATTCCCCCATGACTCACCTATGGATTCTGTGCAGTCTCCAGCAGAATTCCAGCCGCGTTTTCTGTAGATGTTGACAAGCTGATTCTAAAATTCACATGGAAGGGCAGACGAAGTGGAATAACCAAACCAGTTTTAGAAAAGAAGAAAGTTGGAGGGCTCGTGGCACCCGATTTAAAACTTACTGCGCAGTCATAGTATGTGAACAGCGATTTCAGTGACTGACATGCAGACCGGTGGGACAGAAGAGTCTCGAAAGAGTCCACGTGCACGCAGTCAGCTGATACTCAACAGAGGCACAAAGCAGTTTAGTGAAGAAAGGTTGGGCTTGGAACAGACGGTGCTGGAACAGTTGGGAGTCCCTAAGCCAGAAACACACCAACAGTGAGCCTTATGCTCCGCTCCCTGCTGTGTGTGGAACCAATGCCAACATGCTCACACGCCCGTCTAAGCCTTCACAAAACTTCCAGAAGAAGACACACGTTCTTTTATTTTTAATCTTTAAAAGTCTTACCAAGGTTCAGTTGATGTATGATGTTTTAGCCTCAGGTGTAGAGCAGAGTGAGTCAGTTCTTCACACGCCCACTTTGTTTTGAGGTTCTTTCCCCTGCAGCTTCTTACAGAATACAGACTAGAGTTCCCTGTGCTGCCCAGTAGGTTCTCATTGTCTGTTTGATGATCATATATCGAGCTGTCTGTATGTCAGTCCCAGCCTCACAGTTGATGCCTCCCCAGCATACTTTTAAAACTAAGTCTTTTAAAAGAAAAAAGAAAAAGCTTTGTGGCCTTGGGATACACCGCATTTTTAGATCAAAAGAAAGGTCAATAGATCACAGTTCATCAGGTCAGAAACTCTGCTCATGGAAGACCCTTGAGGGAACGAAGAGGTGGGGCAGCAGCAGATACGAGGCCCCGGAGCCCCTGTGTGGAGCTCGGACAGGCTCTCAGCCGAGCCGCGTGCAAATAGGCCGCCCTGGGGAGGGCAGGCTGCCACCCCTCGAGCATCTGGGCCGGGAGGGGGGGCCCATCCCGGAGCCGCCCCAGAGGCTGGGCCCGATGCCCCCTGCCTGCACCCCGACAACAGCAGGCAGCCCCGCCGGGCAGGGCCCGAGCCCCCGCAGGGCCGGGGAGGCCTCTGTCCCGAGGACGCTGCTCTCTGCATCTGCCTGCTGGTGCCTCCTGCCGCCAAGCGCCGGGGACGGCCGTCGGGGACCTTGACCATGTCCTGGGGTCTACCTCGGGCCAAGTAGGAATTCATCGTTGCAGAGAGAGCACCCCGTGCTGGGACCTCTGGGCTGACCACAGGCTTGCAGGCGGGATCTGGAGGGGCTGTGCCCTTTTGCACGCTGCTCCCGGCATCTCAGCAGGACACCCAGCTGCGTGTGAGCCTGACCTCAGGCTCCTCAGGCTGCGGTTGGGTGCCTGCCCGTGCAGCAGAGGCAGGGCTCGAGAGGGGGCCCGGAGCCTCCACACTCAGGCCACTCTGCCCTAGAAGCCCTCTGGTCTCCACGCTGGGGCCAGGGACAGGGTTTTGATGCCCGTGACCCCTGTGTGGGTGAGAGCGTGGGGCTGCCAGCCCTGCCCTCTGCCCCTGCCATGCCCAGCAGGCCTGGTGTGCATCCGGCAGGGTGGCCAGGCCCTGGGCCCGTGCCGCCAGGGTGCTGAGCCCATCCCTGCCACGCCCACCAGCGGTATCACCAGGCGCTGCCCCGGGCCCCGGGGTGCAGAGGTGCTGGCCCGGCCCACAGCAGAGCAGCAGCTGCCTCCCAGGGAGGGGGCTTCAGGACTCCCGGCTGGCAGGCTGGGCCCGGCGCCCACCGGAGCCTCTGCCCTGAGGCCTCCGGTGCAGGTGCAGGCCCAATTCCAGCCCAGGGGAGCTGCTGGGGGCCCGGGGCCTCCCCCGCAGAGCAGGCCCTGCCAGACTTGCTGGGGTCAGACTGTGACCTGGAGGAGGACATCCTTTCTGGCTGGCCACCTCTCCCTCCTTTGGGACCCCCGGTGCGCAGCCCCGGCTCCCCACTCCCAGAGAGGGCCAGCAGGAGGGCCATCGCCGGGAAGTTAGCAATCAGAAGAGCCACTGGCAGGGCGAGGGGTGGTGGGGGCTGGGATCCGGGACTCTCAGGTCCAGGGGGCACGCCCAGACTGTCTGATCAGCTGCGGGCTCTGGGTGAGCCTGGCCTCTGTGTGAAGACTGGTGTGGGGCGGGCAGAGCTGTGGCCAGGCCTAAGCTTGGACGCTGACACGGCCCGGCTGACCTCAGCTCCCCACCCGGGGAAGCTCCTCCCTGCTGGGCCCTGCGGCCAGCACGGTCCTGCTCAGCCCGGTGAGATGGGCGTGGCGGGGGGGGGGCGGGGCGCGGAGCCCCTGAGCGCTGCCCTCCCGCCCGCAGACGGCGGCAGTCTGCTGGACTCCATGGCCAGCGGGATGCGCCTCGTCGTCAGCTGCGTGTCGTCCTTCCTCGTCCTCTCGCTGCTGCTCTTCATGGTCCACCGGCTGCGCCAGAGGCGCCGCGAGCGCATCGAGTCCCTGATCGGGGCGAACCGTGAGTGTCCCGCCCGCCCATCGGCCGCCGGCCGAGGCTCCTGTCGGAGTAGGGAACCGGGGCTGCCCGCCCCTGCCCTTTGCGTGCGTGTGGTGGGAGGGGCGCCGGCCCCCGGGCCTTGTGGGCAGCTGCCAGGCTGCCTGCAGTGGAGACGGGTGCGCGTGGCTGGGGGCCGCTTGGGGGCGTGGCCCACCCTCGGCGCACGTGGTTGCGCGTCAGCCCCCGCCGCGTGGCTCCCGCGATCTCGCCTCGCCGGGTGAGCGAGCGGCCGGCCTGCGGATCCAGTACTCGGGGCCTCGGGCGTGAAGGGCCCACCTCACGTGGGCAGCGAGGTACTCCGCGACCCTCCTGGGGGCAGAGCTGCGGGGAGCCCCGGCGTCAGGCCGGGGCCGTGGGCGCGGGGTCAGGGCTCTGGGTCGGCAGGTGGTCGCCGGGGTGCGCTGCTCCTCGCGTGGGGGGTCCAGCCCGAGTGATGGCCCCGCACCCCTCCCCCCGCGCAGTGCACCACTTCAACCTCGGCCGCAGGATCCCCGGCTTCGATTACGGCCCCGACGGCTTTGGCACGGGCCTCACGCCTTTGCACCTTTCTGACGACGGGGAAGGTGGGACTTTCCACTTCCACGATCCCCCTCCGCCCTACACCGCGTACAAGTACCCTGACATCGACCAGCCCGATGACCCGCCGCCACCCTACGAGGCCTCCATCAACCCGGACAGCGTGTTCTACGACCCCGCAGGTGAGCCTCGAGGTGTGGGAGCCGCAGCGTGGGCCTCACTCTTGCCGTTAAGGTGGCCCCGCTGCAGGGGTGGGCAGGCTCACCCTGCCCCTGCCTCCCTCCCAGGATCCCCCAGCCTGGCCCTGAGGGGAGGGGGTCCTGGGCCGGGTGCACGTGTGGCGAGCTGAGGCTTGGCCCCACGGCAGGCCCTCCTGTCCAGCGGGAAGGGAACATATGAGTGAGTCTGGTTTGTCTGAAGCTGTGAAAACCAGTGGTCAGGGTGGAGCGGAGGGACACTGGGTAGCCGGCCACAGCCTGGCCCGGGCACGCGCAGGAGTCCCCACCGAGTCCCCGTGTGTGCCCTCACACATACCCACAGACACGATGGAGCTTGTGGCTTTGCAAGGCCCGCTCTCTGCAGTGTTCCCTCAGGTGCGGCCCCCATAGGCAGGAAAATCTTGGGCCTGACTTCTGCCCTGAGGAGAGGTTGTCCCCGCCTGCCGGCAGGGGGCAAGGATGGGAAAGAGCCGGGGCAGCGGGTCCCTGACGCCTCCCTGGGCGGGACAGCGGGAGTGCGTGCACGGGGCCGCAGCCTGGGTCCCCGGGCCCTGTCCAGTGCGCTTGTGGGAGTTGGGGCTGCTGCCCCCCGCCTCGGGCAGGCTGCTCTGGGGACCCCCGCTCAGGCCGCCGCCCTCGCCTGCCCCGTGATCCAGCCCGGGCCTCGTGTGTGTGCGTGAGGGCCGCCTTTTGTCCTGCTGTCAAAGCGTGTTCCTCCCCCCACCCACACCCACCGGGATGTGCTCACAGCGGACCCCGCTTGCCCATGAAGCCCCCGCACGGTGTAGCTTCCGTCGGGAGCCGCCCCACCCCGCTGACCCCCGTCTCCTCCCGCAGACGATGACGCCTTTGAGCCAGCGGAAGCCGCCCCTCCTGCTGCTGGAGACAGCAGTGGGGAGAGCACGGTGCCCCAGCACCCGGAGGGCACCCCCAGGGCCCCTCTGGCCGACCTGGAAGACTCGGCCGACAGCAGCAGCGCCCTCCTGGCGCCGCCTGAGCCCGGCCCGACTGGGGGCGCCCCCACTCCAGAGGCACTGCCAGGAGCTAGCCGGCACAGCCGAGGTTCCCTCAACACCGTGGTGTAGAGGACAGCCCGCGGCCCTGACAAGCGGGGCACTTGTCCGCCCTGAGAAAGACACTGGTGCCCGTGGGCAGCGTGAGGACCCAAGGCAGCCTGGGCCTGGGCCGGGCGCAAATGCAGTCCCCAGGGAGCACCACCACCGCCACACACACCCCCATCCCCCCGGGGCTCCGTGAAGGCTCAGTCACACGCAGCTCCTGGTTCCTGTCTCTCTCTCAACGGCGGATGACGGGTAGAGTTCACAGAGGAGGCGTCACGGGCTGCCGCGGGGAGGGCCACCCCGGCTCCACTGGGCTTGACTGTTGCCCCAGCGTGGGCACACCTGATCTGAGGCCTGTCGGCCTGGGCAGGTGCCTCGGAGGCTGCTCTGGGGCCGCCCCAGCTCCCGCTGTCACCGGTGGGCCTGGCCAGGGTCTCTTCTGCCAAGGCCCTGAGGTGGGGCTGCCGGCTCTGTGCTGTCTTCCCTGCTGGGCTCAGTGAAGCCCGGTGCCCACCCTAAGGCTCCCCCAGCGCTGTGCATGGCGCCCCCGCAGCCCTGGAGCCAGGCCGAGGTCTCTAGCCTGCCCAGGTGTCCTGCCCTGGGCCTCGCCGCCCTGGAACCTGGGTGCCCCCGCTCCTGCTGACCCTGCCCCACCCCACCCTGTTTGTGCCATAAAGGGTCGTGTCCCTGGGGGGAGGGGCTGAAGCTCACGTCCTGGGCTGCCCACCTGAAAGCCGTATGCCTGCCCAGCGCCACCAACCCCGGAACCCGGTGGCTGTGTGCTGTGCCCAGGAGCTGGCTGCCCTGCCCCAGGAGCCGTGACTGAGGGCCCCTGTGGCCTGTTTCTGTGCAGGGCCCTTGTCTCCTGGCGCGGGGCTTTTAGCATTTCCGAGGTTTGGAGATTCAGCAGGCTCTGTGCGATTTTCAGCACGTCCACATCTTTTCTATGTTCAGTGTCTGGGTTTTTCCTTTTCTGTGTCCATGTGTTTGCAGGTGGTGGCCAGCTGCGGGGACTCGCCTGGGCCCCGCGCAGCTTCAGTGGGCCAGCAGCAAGGAGGGGGTGAGGAAGAGGGTGGTGCCAGGCTGTGCCAGCAGTCTCCTGTGGAGACCGTTTCTTTCGTCCTGGGTGGCAGGAGATGCTCATGTTGCCCACAGAGCAGGGCTCTGCCAACAGGACCCAGTGCTGGAGGCCGCGCCACGCAGGGGGCCGTGTGCCCTGTAGGCCTGCACCCCCCGCGGAGGGCCCGAACCGCTGAAGAGGGAGCAGGAGGTGCGCCCTGCCGCCGCTGTGCGCTGGGCACCGGGCACCACGGGCCTAGCTGGCGCGGGTGAGGGTCGTGAGCACTTTGCTTTGAGGTGGGCACCCCACAGGGCCTGGTCCAGGCCTCAGACCCATGCGCACAGGACATGTGGGGACCGAAGGGTGCCAGGCCAGTCAGGCGGGTGAGGGTGTCCTGGGGCAGCTACGGGGGCCATGGTCAGACAAGTCCTGGCCAGCCCTGCTTGAGAGTCCTGTGCGCCAGGAGGCTGCTGGCTGCCTGTACCAGGTGAGTGTCCGTGCTCCACCATCTCAAGGCCTGTCCCTGTTTCGTTTCACTAAGGGTTTCTAGTTTGGGTTTATTTTTGGTTGGGTTGGCACTAATTCTTTTCTTAAGATGCTGTGAGAACCATTTCATCCAAATGCCAAATAAACCTGTGTTCTGGAAGAAGTGTGGGCGGTCCTTGGTGCGACCCCAGCTGGGGTGGGAGGTCTCAGCCGCCTCAGGAAGCCAGGACAGCTGTGGGGCCCAGAGACCCTGGCCCTTCTGTTTTCTGACCCTGTTCTTTAGCGACTCACCAGTTGCTGGTGTGGGGACTAGCGGGCGCCCAGCAGACGGCCTCAGGCAGTCTTGCTGCCGCCTAACCCAGCCTCTGGCAGCGCGCGGGGTCTGGAGAGGCCCGGTGTGGGGGTGCCTAGGGGTTGGGGAGGCAGCCTGAAGCCGGCGAGCGGAGGGCAGCCCTGTTAGCACCGCGGACAGCTCCGGGGGGGCCGGGCGCCGGCCGAGCCTCCAGAGCGACTGAGGCTCGGATCATGGCCCGGGATCCGCTGGGTGCCGAGGCCTCCGGAGCTGCCGCGGAAGCCGGGGCCCGAGCCTGAAGGGGTGGGGGCGCAGCGGCCTCCCAGACCCTTTGGTCTGGCGGCCGTGGTCTTGGGACGTCCTTTCCAGCCAGCCCCCCGAAAGTCAACGGCGCTCCCAAGGTGCCCTCCCCTTCGAACGTCGTCCTCGCTTCCTGGTCCCCAGCCTCCATTTCCTAGTCTGTAAGGGGCGTGACAATAGCACCCCCCGACCCAGGACATGGAAGCGGCCGTGAAAGCGAGCTGTGCAGGTGGAGACCTGCCGGCGGTGGTTGCGGGCAGCCGGCCCCACCCAGCTGTCTCCCCGGCTGGAGGAGCCGCTCCGAGGCCTCAGCCACGCCCCTGGCCCGCCCTCCCGATAAAAGCACCGCCCTTGCCCTCCGCCTGCGTCGCCTGCTGCTCACCGCCGCACCACGCGGGCCAGCCCTGGCGCTCGCCTTCCTCGCGGTGCTGCTGGCGGTGTGCGCTCTGACTCAACCTGTTCGTCTCTGATTCTCACCTCGCGGGATGCTCCCTCTTCTCCACGTGGCGCCCTGCCCCTGGCGAGGGGCGTCGTTTGAGAAGGAGCGTGGAGTCGGGGAAGGGGAGACCAGGATCTGCCTGGGCATCCGCTGGCCCAAGACGTGGCTCCCACCCTTGGACGGCGCTGGGACGGCGCTCAGGCAGGGATGGCCCGTGTCAGTCCGCAGGTGCCTGGTGCTACGACTCCCGGGCCCTAAGGTGTGCTGAGAACACCAAGCTGCTTGTAGCGGGTGGACTTGTGAGCCCGCGATGTGGCCAGCCCAAGTGGGAGCAGTGGTGGAGGCGCCTGGGGTAGGAGACCCTCCCCGCCCCCTTCCCCGGGAGCACCTGCCAGAAGGGCCGCCCCGAGGCAGTGCTGCACGCCCTCTGGCCAGGCCAGATTGGTGGGAAGGGCAGTGGTGACCTGTCCGGTGGGGCCTGGGTTTGTGTGTCGGGGGGCCACCTTCCTCTGTGCCCCCACGTCTCCTGAGCCCCCCTAGAGACTCAAACCTGTTCCTCCAGGCCCCACCCTTTGGAAGGAAGACGGCCCCAGCCCATGGGGCCCAGCCCAATCCCCATCAATATCGACCTTCACTGGGTCCAGCTGGACCCTGCTCTCGGGCTCTTCATCTTCCAAGGCTGACTTGGCACCTCCAGGCCCGTGGACCCTGGAGAATGATGGTCATACGGGTCAGCACCCAGGGTCAGGACCCCCCACCGACAGGAGCACAGTCCCCAGCACAAGGATCCAGACCCCCACACAGGAGATGAGACGCCACCAAGGGACCAAAGACCCCCCCCCCACAAGGGTCAGGAAGCCCCACAAATAGATGAAGAGCCTCTGCATTTGGGACGGGATGCCCCCACAGGAACCAAAGTCTCCATAAACAGCACAGGAACCACACAGTGGTCTAGTCCCCAGCAGAGGTCAGGGACCCCCGCCCCCAGGAGCAGGCAGCCACTGTCCCCCGAGGCCCAGAAGTGAGGCCTCATCCAGATCTCAGAATGCCCCGGGCACCTCGGAGTCACCCCAAGCCGGCAGTCACGGAGCCAAGGTGGGTCAGGACCCAGACGGTGGGTGCAGGGCACTGCTGGTCCTGGGGCTCAGCCTGTGGCTCTGGCAGGGCCCCTGGGATGCAGGCAGGACCCCCTTCCCACAGTACAGGACACACGCAGTGACCTTGCCCTCCTGTGGCTGGGGGGAGGGACAGCCTGGGTGCACCTCTGATCTCCCCAGCCTCACCCAGAAGCCCAGACTGCCCTAGTCCCTCTCGGGGAGATCGTGCCCACCCTGCCACCCTACATTGTCTGAGTCCTCGGTGAGATGGAAGGAGAGAGGCCACCTGCCAGTCAGTGCCTGCAAGCACACGATTTATTCTATAAAGGAGCCAGCTGCCCAGCCCAGATACCATGCGGCTCAGTGATGCCTCTGGCTGCCACTTCACTGAGGCTGGGAGATGAGACGGTGCCAGTTCTCGGCTCTGTGCCGGAGGCCTCGCCGGGCAGGCGGCCCCTGGGTAGTGTGCCATGGAGGCTGCTGTGGGTGGACACTGGAGAGACTCTGTGGTCAGGTGACTCCCTGCAGCGAGGGTCCGTGAGTGGCCTTGCTGTCAAGGCAAAGCTGATGGTCCTGGAGGCACTGACCAGAGGCGCAGCGTCCAGGAGCGGGTGGAGACAGCAGGGGGAGTGAAGCTGGCTGGGTCAGGCTGCAGTCCAGGGCCCGCAGTAGAATGCGCTGTGCATCGGAGCAACACTGTCCTGGGTAAGCTGGTGTCCCGGTGACTGTCCCTGCAGCCTGTGTCCCCGGTGCCTGTCGGACTTGATGTGTGGGTCAGGCTCGCCACCCCAGCACCGGACAGCCGGTCTCCTCCCTGAGACCCTTCAAGGAAACACACGTACAACCCCTCCCCCAGGCGGGGGTGGGGGGGGGCCCTGGGCTCTTGCTCCGCGGTCTCCCAGAGGCTGACAGACCTCCAGCCCGGCCCTTCCACAGCGCTACCAGGACCAGCCGTGCTCCCCAGCCTCTTTCGGTGCCAGAGCGCTAGCGAGCGACATCGGAGGACCCTTCTCACGCCGAGCCACGCCCCACGAGCCCCGGTCCATTTCGGAGTAGCAAAGCCCGGTGACCGACGGCGCCGCCCCAGGCTTAATCCCCGCCGCCCTGCGGGGCCCCAGGCGGCACCGGGGTCTTCTTGAGGTTCTTCCTAGCCGGGGCCCGGTTCGCGCCGCCGTCGGCCGGGCCGTCTGAGGCGTCGTCGGTGGGCCTCGCGCCCGCGGCCAGGGCGTTCACGGTGCCCAGTGCCCGCAGCAGGGCCGGGCCTCGGGAGACGCGGGGCTCGCGGCGGGTGGCCGGCGGAGGTGGCAGCAGTGCGCGCAGGGCATCCAGCTCGGCCCGCAGCTCCGCGCGCAGCGCCTCCAGCCCCGCGCCCAGCTCCGCGCGAACGGCCGCCAGGCCCTCCTGCAGCCGCCGCTCGCTCACCTCCAGGACGCCTGCCGGGTAGGTGGCCCCGCCGCGCGGCTCGCCGCACACGGAGCACACGGAGCCGCGGCTGCGCTCCTCTGCCTGCTCCCAGGTCTCCGCCGGCCCCGCCGCGGCCCCCGCGCGCTCCACCAGCCGCAGCAGTTGGGGCGCGTCGGCCCACGCCGCCGCCTCAGCCCGGAGATGGCCGCGCAAGCGAGCCAGGCGGCCCAGGCCGCGGGCTTCGTCGGGGCCCGGCCCATTGGCCTGCGGCCCAGGGTCCCGCCGGCGGCCCACCGTGCGCCGTAGCGCCTCGCTGGCGCCGTAAGCGCTGCGCGCCTGGACCCATGGGCGCCGGGGCTCCGCCGCCATCTGCTTGGCTGCCGCCTCTACCGCCGCTTCCAGAGCCCGGCCGGGCCTGAGTCCCAGCCTGCAGCCTAGCGACCAATGGGGCCCGAGCGACGCTCCGTGGAGAGGGCCCCGGGGGGACGGCTGTGGGAACGACCGTAAGCCTCAGGCGATCCAGCCTAGATTCCGGGGAACCCCGGCAGGCCTGAGAACCAAGGAGCCAGGGGAACAGCGCCGCGAGTATAAGTGTGCAGGGCTTGCCCGCGAGACCACGCTGACAGTGGGTCCCCACAGGGGCTTGGACAGGCGTCAGACAGAGGCGATGGGGACGTGGAAACACCCAAACGAGGAACCGGGCTCACATCTTCTGCTCAAAGCCACTGTCTCGACCCAGTCAGAGCAGGAAGGCAAGTGCAGTCCGGGCCCCCAGCCCCGCCCACTGGCCGAAGCCCCTCCTCTCACACCAGTTCCCGGTTCTATCTGGAACCCCCTCACTCCAGTGCACTGCCGCTCCAGCCTTCGAGCTCCGCAGGGTCCCTGGTGCGCTCTGCTGCGCCCCGCCTNGTCAGAGCAGGAAGGCAAGTGCAGTCCGGGCCCCCAGCCCCGCCCACTGGCCGAAGCCCCTCCTCTCACACCAGTTCCCGGTTCTATCTGGAACCCCCTCACTCCAGTGCACTGCCGCTCCAGCCTTCGAGCTCCGCAGGGTCCCTGGTGCGCTCTGCTGCGCCCCGCCTCCGGGGGCTGCCGGAGGTCGCGCCATCTCTCGCTGTCTGTGTGCTGGTCCCGTCCTCCTCCTAGCGACCCTCTCCACCCCCTAGGCCTTTGCGTCGCCCGCCTGGAGGGAACCCCAGGGCCCCCCTCTCCTGGCTGCCCCAGCGCATCCCGCTGGGGCAGGGCAACCTTCCTTGACCAGCTCCCCCCACCAGGTATCTCGGGCCCCTCCCCCACAGCACCCTGGCAGGCACAGTGAAGTGGCTCTGTTCTCTGTCCGCCTCCATCCACAGCAGGGTCCCCAGCACGGCCCCGTGGTGCTGAGCAGGCTGGATGTCATCAGATGGGGTCCTTGGCCGAGGGTCCTGGATGGGGCTACCCGCGCCAGCGTGCACCTCCCCGTCCCTCACGGACCCCACTGGCTCCCCCGCCCCTCACCTCCTCACAGCTGCACCTCTCACCTCCTCACAGCTGCGCCCCTCACTCTGCTGCCGAGGCGTCCACACCATTGCGCCCGCCCACCCCTGGGCCACGGACAGGGCGCCAAGGGCTCCTCTAGAGGCAGGGTTCCCACCCCTTGCCCAGGGCCTGTTGTGCTCAGGCATCAAGGGACTAGTTAGGCTGTGGGTGCCCTGGGGCCGCCCTGGCAAGTTGTGGGCAGGGAGGGCCTGGCAAGGATCCAGGCAAGACGGCCGCTGGAGCCTGTGTTCCCGGGGCCCCCAGGGACTCTCTGCAGCTCTGTGCTGTGTGTGTGTGACTGCGGGTGCAGCTGACCCTGTCCACGGGCGGCCCTGGCCCCAGGTCACTGTCTCATCCACTCATTAACCCACTCGTTGGAGCCTGTTACTTGGGAAGGTGCATGGAGAGGGGAGAATCTGGCCCTCGGTCCAGCCCCCCAGGGCCCCCTTCCTGCTGAGTCACCCCACCCCTGGGGACACACAGCATCTGGCCCAGCTGCTCCCTGGAGCCTCGTTAACCCTCCCCCCCACCCCTCCTCCATAATTAAAATAAGGCTGACACAGGAGCCCTGGATGGCGTCCCCAGGCCCACCAAGCCCGGCTGTGTGACCCAGGCCTCTGCCCTCTCTGAATCTCGCCCGGGGCACCCAGGAGGCCCTCAGATCCCCAGGAGTGGGCCGCAGGGAGGCCTTGAGGGTGTGAGCAGGCGTGGGGGAGACTCCAGGATTGCTGATGGCAGGTGGGAGTGTGAGAGCCTTGAGAGGCGAGGCTGGGCGCCTGGGCCCTGGGCAGACAGAGGCCAGCGGATCGAGTGTGACAGGCGCAGACAGACGGGAGGAGAGGCCCTGGGGGCCCCGGGGGTCCTGGGGGTGCTGCGGAGGTGTCGGCCAAGGTGAGCAGGCCGGGCGGTCAGCACAGCTCTGATCCCCAGAGGCTGTGTTCAGAGTCAGGAAGCCAGCTGTGCAGATCCCAGCCCGGGCTTCGTAGGTGCAGGGCCAGGGCGAAGGGGAGGCCTGGGGCGAGGGGCAGGCCGGGCACCCAGACGAGGCTGTGACCACCGTTGTCATCGCTGCGGGGGACGGGGCTCTGGGCGGGGGCCACACCCAGGCCTGCTCCCCATTTCCTCCCGGGAGCTCCTCAGGGCGGAGCCTGCCCGGGGTTGGGGGAGGTCCCTGCACGGAGGTGCTAACAGGCCCAGCTTGTGCCCCACTGCGTCCCCGGCCTAGTGCCAGGGCCAGGCCAGCCATGTCTGTGGGCAGCCACCAGCTCGGGCGTCCCCAGCCTGGCTCGGCCTCACACTGGCCCTCCCGCCAGGCCCGGCGGGCGAGTAGCTGCTCGTTAGCTCGGAGCAGAGAGGGCCCTGGGCTTCTCCATGCTGGGGGGGGGGNGCCTAGTGCCAGGGCCAGGCCAGCCATGTCTGTGGGCAGCCACCAGCTCGGGCGTCCCCAGCCTGGCTCGGCCTCACACTGGCCCTCCCGCCAGGCCCGGCGGGCGAGTAGCTGCTCGTTAGCTCGGAGCAGAGAGGGCCCTGGGCTTCTCCATGCTGGGGGGGGGGCTGTCATGCCCTGGGATTTCCCTGTGGTCCCCACCGTGCTGTTTTCAGAGTGGCCACCCAGCCTGGAGGTTTTCTTTCCCGGGGTCCAAGGGCGCTCAGGAGCCTGGGGGGGTCGCATGCTGGCGGAGTCCTGGTGGCCGGGGGGTGGGGGGCAGCCACGGGGCTGTAACCTCAAGGTCCTCTGGGCAGTACCTGAGGTGCAGGTGCCCAGGGTCCACCGCTAGGAGGCAGAGAGGGCCTGGCTGAATGCTTCTCAGCAGAGCGGTGTACGCGGTAAGGCAGGCGGTCCTGAAGCTGGCGGGGACGTGGCACAGGCGCCCGAGGGGGACAGGACCTCTGAGCAAGCCACCCACCCTGGGGGGTGGTCTCGAAGCTGGTCTTGGAGGGCACAGTGTGGGCCGGGCTCTAGGTGGGGGTGGCCCACCTGGGAATTCTGGAGGGGGAGCAAGCGAGGCTGGCTGGGCGGGGTCTGGACCACGGGCCCTGCGGGGAGGGAAGGCTAGGCTGTGGTGCCCCGCAGCGCCCAGCGTGCAGGTCGCGGGGCGGGGCCTGGGCGGGCTCAGCTGCAGGTCCAGCTCGAGCCAGCGCACACACAGGACGCCGCTCCGTCCTGCCTCACAGGCCACCGGTGGTCCCTGGGGCCTGGCCTGTCTCTCCCACCCCCTACCCATGTCGGAGCCCAGGACACCTGAGGCCCGAGGGCCGCCTCCTCCAAGACCAGCGCCTCCTTTAAAGACAGGGTCAGAGGGGGAGTGACTCGCCCAGGGTCCCAGGGCAGGAACGGGGATTCCTGTGGGGACGGGCCCCAGGCGGAGCGTGCCTCCAAACGCCCCCTGCCCCCCAGGCCCTGAGACTGGGCCCCGGCCTCCTGGAGGCCCTGGCTGCACCCGCATTCCCTGGGAGCCGCCCTGGGTCAGCTGGCTCTGCGGGGAGAAACTCACCACCCAGCGCTGACCTTGGCCGGCCTCAGTACCTGGTGATGGCCCTGTCTGCTTGGCCCTGGGGTCCACTGCCCTCACTGTCTGGCCTGGAGTGGCTCTGACCTCGCCCTGTGGCCAGGGGTCACCGTCTGTCCCCATCGGATCTCTCTGCACCAACAAGCTGGCCGTGCCCTTCCGCTCACGCCCTGTGGGCTGCCCCAGAGCCTCCACCAGGTCCACTTCTCCAGGCCTCGGCTTTGGCCCGACCCCTCGGGTGGGACGGTTACACTGCCCCTCTGCCTGCACCCTCCAACCCAAGGGCCGCCCGCCCTCCCCGCACAAAGCCCAGGCTCCGTCTGCCCGCCCCAGGGACTTCCCTGCCCGCCCCCGCGCCGGGAGCCTCCTGCCCCCGGGCGGTGTGAGCTGCTCCTCGAGCCTCAGGTCGCGGCCGCCCCCCAGGAAGGTGTGAAGAGGAGAAAGGCCGGCGCGCGCCCCTGCGTCTTTGCTCCGTTCTCCCTTCCCTGCAGACAGCACCGCACTCCTGCTTCTGGTCACCGCCTGCGCGGAGTCTCCTCCCAGAACCGAGTCCGGCCCAGGCGGGGCGGCGAGGACTCGCCGCCGCCCGCACTGCGCACCTCGAGGTGGCGCCACAGCCCACAGGGCGAGGGCTCAGGCCCACACGACCACCGCGACCCCCTTCAGACGCCCGGGCGAGCTCCCGGGAGCCTCTCCTCAGGCTCCCCCATCGCGCGGGGAAGCCTGGGCTCCGGGAGGCCCCGGCCCTCGCCCCGCGCCCGCCCAGGGCGCTCGGCCCTCCCGGAGCGCCCGCGCGCAGCGCCCGGCCCCCGCGGGGCGGCTCCCAGCCAGGCCCAGCGGCCTCGGAGCCCCAGAGCTCCGGCCGGTGCGCGGGGTCTCCACGCGGACGGTCAGGCGGCCACGCCCCCAGCCTCCATCGGAAGCGGGCGCCGCACCCGATGCCCCTGTCCCCGGGCTGGGCGCGCGGAGCCGAGTCGGCCCCACGCAGAGGCCGCCCAGCCGGAACTCTCCACGCTCACCCGCCAGGGCGCACAGGGACACACACCACACACACCAGTCACCACACAGATACACACACACGCACACCACACAGACACACACACCACACACATCACACAGATACACACACATGCACACCACACAGACACACACACCACACAGACACACACCACACAGATACACACACCACACAGACACACACCACACAGACACACACCACACACACCACACAGATACACACACCACACACACCACACAGATACACACACCACACAGACACACACCACACACCACACAGACACACACCACACAGATACACACACCACACAGACACACACCNCCCCACATACACACACACACATACACACTGCCCCCCCATACACACACACACACACACACACACTGCCCCATACACAGACACACACACACAGACGCACACACACACACTAGACTCCCTTCAGCAACAGTGGACAATCAAGCTCTTCACATGAGCCCCCAGCAGTGGCAAAAGCTGAGCAGCCCTGGGCTCCTGCTCTGCACCTCCCGTGTGCCCACCCCACCTCCCCGAGGGGACCAGACTCGCCCGCCCTGGCGGGGCAGAGCCTAAGTGCTAGGCCATCTGAAAGGCAGGCAGGGCAGAGCCTCTGGGACAAGACGTCAGCCCACGTCCACCTGAGGGCTCGGGTGAGAAGGCGGCAAAGTCGGGGCGGGACGGGGAGGAGTCCCTTCCTCCTTGGATGCCCGCACTGCGCCTCCCCCAGGACACAGACTCAGCGTCACAAGGCGGCCTCTCTTCCTCCCCTGAGCTGGTTACAACCTCCCTGTAAACGCTGCCCTTGGGGGTCCTGTGTCTAGCACCCAGCCAGGGCCCACCCACGCAGGTGTGTCGGTAGAGGGAGGGATGGTCCGGGCTGCTACAATGCCTGGGACGCCCCAGAATGGAGAGTCCAGAAATACTCCCCCACAGACACGGCCGATTGATTTTTGACAAGAGCACCAAAGAAACACGATGGAGAAAGAAGCATCTTGTGAATAAGTAGTGCTGGAGCAACTGGACAGCCACGCGCAGAGCAACGGTCCTCAGACCTTACTCATCACACGCAGAACCATCGGGGACGGTCCTCAGACCTTACTCATCACACGCAGAACCATCGGCGACGGTCCTAAGACCTTACTCATCACACGCAGAACCATCGGCCCCAAAGAGGAAATCCGTGACCGTGGGTTTGGCAACGCTTTATTAAATAGTTCACAGAGAGCGTGAACTATAAAACAAACAAATACCCTCGGTTTCACCAACAGTCTAAAGTTTACTCTTCAAAAGATCCTGTTAAGAAAATGAAAAGTCAAGCCACAGACTTGGAGACAATATTTGTCAAACATATATTTTGGAGGAAACAGAAAGAACCCTCACGCTGCAGTCTGAAGACAACTGGATTTTAAAATGAGCAAAAGATTTGGACACTTAACTAAAGAAGACCTACCCGAAAAGACACTCAATACGTGGTCATAGGGAAAGAACAAATTCAGGCCTCAGTGACCTACCCCCTCATGCCTGCCGGGATGGCTGAAGTTCCAAAGGTCACCATCCAAGTGCTGGCGGTGGTGCAGAGCAACTAGAACCTCACGCAAAGTGGTCCAACCTTTGGAAAACAGAGTGGCAGGTTCTCAAAGAGTTAAATATTCACCGACCAGATGAACCAGCCATTCTATGCCCAGCTGTCCCAAGAGACATGAAAGCTCCCGTCCACACAAAGACTTGTGCACATACGTTCAGGACGGCTTCATCTGTAACAGCCAGAGGTGGAAGCAACCCACATGTCCACTGCGTGAGACAGACAAACAGGTGGCGGTGCGGCCACACGGTGAACCACACCCATGAGTGACTGACACACTCTACCACAGGGGTGAGTCTTACGGTATCGAGGCTGACTTGAAGCCAGCCCCAAACAGACTGGAGTATATACAACCCCATTTATGCTCAATTCTGGAAAAGGCCTGGCACCTGTAGTCCACGGAGTTGCGAAGAGCCAGACATGACTGAGCGAATGAGCAACATAACTAAGGGCAGAATCAGATCAGTGGGTGCCCGATCAGACAGAGGGCACAGTAGGACAGAGGGCAGTCAGGAGGGGGCTGGGGGCCCAGCCTAGGGGTCAGTGAGAATGCTCAGGGGCAGAGCCGGCGAGAGCCTGAGAGGCTCCGGGAGGGGACAGGACGCTGCGGTTAAAGGCCACGCCACTCATCATGCCCGTGCTCTCTCCAGCCTTTGCAGGTCCTCAAAAACCTGAAAGTAGGACTACCGCAGGGTCCAGCAGTTCCCGCTCCTGGGTATATATCCAAAGACATGAAAACAGTAATCAGAAAAGATACATGTGCCCCAGTGTCCACTACAGCAGTACTTACAGCAGCCAAGATGGCAGTCACCCAAGTGTCCATCGGCGTGAATGGGTAGAGGATGTGGTCTGGACATACAATGGAATATTACTCAGCCACAAAAGAGAACGAAGTCTCGCCATTTGCGACAACATGGATGGACCTGGAGGGTTATGCTAAGTGGACTAAGTCAGACAAAGACAAAATACTTCTCACACGTGCAACACTTCCATATGGAGATTAAAACGACAAAAACGAAGAGGTATTACAGCAAGACAAGAAGCAGGCTCACAGGCACGGAGGGCAGTCTGGCGGTGACCAGCGGGGAGGGGGCCGCAGGGCTGGGGCGGCGGTGCGGACGGTTACGCACGAAACAAGCTGTGAGGGTACCTTGTGCGGAGAGCACAGCAACGCTGCGCTGACAAAACGGAGCGCGCCCCTCGGAGCTCGGGAGCCCTGCGCCGCGCGCCTGCAACTTACACAACACCAGGCACCAAGCAGACTCCAGGAAAGAGAGGAAGCACGGACAGAGGAAGGCCCAGGGCCCGGGGCCTCCTCGCCCACCCTCCCGGCGCCGCAGCCCAGGCCAGCCCGAGGGGCTGTGTCTTCAGCGTGCCGCCCCCGAGCACCCCTGGCCACCCTCAGCCACCCTCTTGCCATCGCTCAGCCGACATCACTGCCCCCCACCCCCACGTGCAGCCCCGGCCCGCTCCCCTCACCTGGCTGTCCCGCACACCCCACCTAGCACACGCTGCCTTGCACACGCCACCTTGCATACGCCGCCTTGCACGCCCTGCAAGGCCAAGCCTCTAGGCCTCTGCCCTCACGGCCCAGACCCCAGGGCTGTGCCCGAAGGCCCCAGGCCTCCCTGGGTCCCTGAGGGCAAGACGTGAGAAGGAGGAGTGGACGGGTGCCCCGGGAGGCAGGCGTGAGCAGCCTGGCCTGGCACTGCCCGGTGACTGAGTCTGAGAAGTAGGTCTCAGGAAGGCCGGCGCGGCCTCTGGCTGACATCGCACGTCACCCCCTGCCCCACAAAGGCAGGAGCAGACACTCGGGGATGCGCTGGCTCTGGTGACTGCGGGAGGGGTGCACGCTGGGCAGCAGAGCCCACGTCCATCTGGGTCAAGGAGGTTGCATACCCCGAAACCCACCCTCCTGGAGCTTCTTCCTTAAGGCTGGCCAGCCTGGCCACCTGGGCCCAGCACCTACCCAGCGTCCGAGGCCCCCAGGCCTCTCAGAGTGCCCCCGGCAGCCTGGGTGCCCCTGCAGCGGAGGTGGGGCAGAGCCACACCAGGGCAACGGAAGACCCTCACTCGGGGCCAACCCTCAGGGCTCCCTCGGTCAGTGCCTCCCCCAGACAATCCCCCCAACAGAGAGCGGAGGCCCTGGATGGGTGGCATCTCCAATTACCAAAAGGTGGCCCTGGGATTTCTTTGGAAGTAATGATGCTAAAGCTGAAGCTCCAGTACTTTGGCTACCTCATGCGAAGAGTTGACGCATTGGAAAAGACTCTGATACTGGGAGGGATTGGAGGCGGAGGAGAAGGGGACGACCGAGGATGAGATGGCTGGATGGCATCACTGACTCGATGGGCGTGGGTCTGAGTGAACTCTGAGAATTGGTGATGGACAGGGAGGCCTGGCGTGCTGCGATTCATGGGGTCACAAAGAGTCGGACACAACTGAGCGACTGAACTGAACTGAACTGAAATGAACTAGAAAATTCTGGCAACTCAGGCTCCAACCTCCTAAGGAACGACATGCCTTGACAGAGTGTGCGTGTGTGCCCAGTCGCTTCAGTTGTGTCTGACTCTGTGACCCCACGGACTGCAGCCCACCAGGCTCCTCTGCCCATGGGATTCTCCAGGCAAGAACACTGGAGTGGGTTGCCATTTCCAGGGGATCTTCCCGAT
Source organism: Neotragus moschatus (assembly GCA_006410615.1). NCBI lineage: Eukaryota > Metazoa > Chordata > Mammalia > Artiodactyla > Bovidae > Neotragus > Neotragus moschatus. Next base: position 22,241 of record SJYA01003891.1, on the reverse strand, counting down.
CCAAGGATAGAACCCAGGTCTTCTGCATTGAAAATGCAAGCGGATTCTTCACCGCTTGGCCACCAGGGAAGCCCTTGACAGAGTGTATTAAACACAAAACAATTTTAAGTATTATTTTTGATTGTAAAAAGTACAGATGTTTTGAAAAATATAAAGAGGAAAACAAATATCTCCAAGACTGAACATCATTCTTAATCACCCCAGACCCCAAGCAGAACTTCTCAAACCCACACAGTGGAAAATGCAAAACACATCTACTAATAGTTCAGCAGAAATTCACGCTCCTCAGAGAACCCCTCAAACACACTGATGTACTCAATTCATCCGAAACAACGGCAGCGACTCTAACGAGGCTGTGACGGGCCACCCTGCCCACAGGCCACCCAGAGCAGCTTTCGCTGCTGTTCAGTCGCTCAGTCGAGGCTGACTCTGTGACCCCATGGACTGCAGCACGCCAGGCTTCCCTGTCCTCTGCTATCTGGTGGAGCTTGACTCACCCCCGGGCCTTGCACACGCTCAGGAGCCCCACCTGCCCTCTGTGCTCCCCTAGGACTGACTCCAACATGTCCACCCTAGGGAGGGCCCACCCCCGGGCCTTGCACGTGCTCAGGAGCCCCACCGCACTTCTCTGCACTCGCCCAGGACTGACTCCAACACGGCCTCTGTGTAGTGACCGCAAGGTCTGAGGAGGCTGGGCACGTGGCAGAAAGCTCCCGTGGCCCTCCTCACCCCGGCCCCACCCTTTCCTCCGTCCTGCCTCTTGGGACCAGGTGGACAGCTAGCTGCCTTTCAAGCCGCAGTCTCTAAATCCCCAGGAGCGCCATGGATCCTGATTATTCGACACATGGAACCAAGTCAGACGGAGGGGTCCATCTACCCCTGCCCACCCCACCCTGGACCCCAGGAGGCAGGGAGCCAGCAGCTGGGCAAGGGGCTCCAAGCGGAGGGCTCTCCCTCCAGGGGCAGGTCTGCGCTGGTGACCTGTGGGCTCCAAGATGTCCTGGTGAGCCACTGGGAAGGGGTCCACTAGGCAGACAGCCGCCCCAGAGCCCACGGGCCCCGCCTGCCCAGCTGGCTCGGCAAGCTCTGGATCACGTGGGGGGCGCTACTGGGCCGTCCCACAAGGACAGGGGCTGGATGAGGGCTGGTCACACGGGCAGAGGGCATCTTACGGTGGCTGGACCCGGAGAAGCACACCCCTGCTGCAGACATCGATCACCCGTGAAAATGTCCATATTCGTGCAGAGAGCAAGCAGCTGTGCACGGTCACAGGGGTGGGGAACCCTCATGGAGAGGGAGGACCCTGGAAAGTCAAAGAACAGCCACAAGGGACCCCAGTTTCCTCACTACCAAAACAAGACGATCTCAGAGCCCCAGGTCCTGCCAGACCAGGGGAAGCCGGGGGCACGTGCCCCCATCCCAGCGCCTCAAACTCAGAGATCTCTCCTCTTGAGAGATTCAAGAAAACCGAGTCTACAGCTACAGTCCGAAGCTACGGTTTACGAGAGGACAGGGTACAGTGGCTGGCAGTGTAGCTGCCGACATTTAGCGACAAAATGAGCCCGCACGCAGCCCCTGACCCCGCTGCTCCAGTCAGAAGGTGGCCAGGCCGCTGCACAGAACACGGCTCCTCTGCCTCCGAAACTCACGTTTCCAACCCCCACCCCACCCCCACCTCGTGGAATGTGTCCTGTGGGGACGTATTTCTGTGCTTCGAAGTTTTTATTGATCGCCCATCCATAAGTTCATATTTGACGTCAGTTTGACATGAGTTGGACTGAAAGCATCTTACAGAATTCCCTGTGACTGCAAGGTGCTGAGTGTTAAGAGCTTCTTCCAGGTTAAATCCTTGCTGCGCTGTTTCAGCACACAAGTGAGCAAAGCAACAGAAACCTGGAACAAAAGCCTGGTGCCTGAGCATTTCACAGTAAAGTTCGATGAGAAACACATTTCTGTTTTTAAATTGTTAATTGGAGGATAATTGCATTTCACATTTGTGTTAAAAGGACTGATGCTGGAGCTAAAGCTCTGATACTTTGACCACCTGATGCAAAGAGTCAACTCATTGGAAAAGACCCTGATGCTGGGAAAGATTGAAGGCGGGAGGAGAAGGGGGCAACAGAGGATGAGGTGGCTGGATGGCATCACCGACTCAACGGACATGAGTTTGAGAAAGCTCCAGGAGATAGTGAAGGACAGGGAAGTCTGTGTGCTACGCTCCATGGAATCACAGGGAGTCGGACATGACTTTGGAACAACGGTCTGCCCTACATCAACATGACTCAGCCGTGGGTGCACACATGTCCCCTCCCTCCTGAACCTTCCTCCCACCCCTCTAGGTCATCACAGAGTGCCGGCCATGCTCCATGTGTCATGAAGCAGGTTCCCGCTGGCTGTCCATCTCACACCTGGAGACGTGTGTGTCCCCGCCAGCCCAGCCTCTGCCTCCCCGCTGTGTCCGCAACTCCGTTCTCTGTGTGTGTCTCCACGGTTGCCCTGCACCCAGGCTCATCAGCACCGTCTTTCTAGATTCCGCATATATGGAGGCATGCATTTCTTAAACGGATGGACGCAGCTGGGGGTTTACGCGGGGACGTTGCTCACTGCCCCGTAGACTGGCTCCAGCGGTCAGGTGGTTTGGGTCCCATCCTCAGAGCTGAGTCAGCATGGGGGCAGGGAAGGAGAGGGACATCTCTGTGCAGTGAAACACTGACTCAGGGGCTGAGAATCACTCTACGATCAAAATCCTCTCTGCGGCATGTCAGCGGCAGCTCAGTTAAGCCTCCTTCAGTTTTGCTGAGGGCTTCCCTGATAGCTCAGCTGGTAAAGAATCTGCCTGCAATGCAGGAGACCCCAGATCAATTCCAGGGGTTGGGAAGATCCCCTGGAGAAGGGAAAGGCTACCCACTCCAGTATTCTTGGGCTTCCCTGGTGGCTCAGCTGGTAAAGAATCCGCCTGCAATGTGGGAAATCTGGGTTTGATCCCTGGGTTGGGAAGATCCCCTGGAGAAGGGAACAGCTACCCACTCCAGTATCCTGGCCTGGAGAGTCCCATGGATGGTGTAGTCCCTGGGGTCACAGAGTCGGACACGACTGAGCGACTTTAGTTCTGCTGCGGCCCAAGACTCGGAGCGGAACTGGCTCGAAGGACATGGTGCCCGTGGCAGGAATGGCCCGAACTCTGGCTGCCAGCGAAGCAGAAGCCGAGGCCCCCCGGAGGACACGGTCCTGGTCATCCCCCTCCCCAGAGGTAGGTGTCCATCCTGACACCCAGGAAGGGCCGGGACCTGCCGATGACAGGTCACCTTCACACGCACGAGCCTTCCGACCACAGAGTCCAGGGAGAGGCTCTGGCCCAGCTCCGGGCATCTGGGCCCCGAGCATTCTATCTCTAAGGCACACAGACAGGCCTCTCTGTCCTGTAGAGCACACAGGCGTCGTCACGCTGTGGCCACGTGCATCATGGCAGCTCGGCCTCCGCAGCACCTCCCCCGCACAGGTGACAGGTCGCCCCCCACTGACCCTCTCAACATCTGAGTCCAGAACCTCACACCAGAGACCAGCTGAGTCCGCCCCTCGCTGCATCGGAGGAGGAACCCCGGGCTGCAGGCTTCACTCAGACAGGGTGGCTCATTGATGGGCCCTTCTGCAGGTCCTCAGAGAGACCCTGAGGGGCCCAGGCTGCCCTGCTGGTGGAGGGAACTTACTGGAAGGAAACCTTTTAATCAGGGAACATGAAGCAGGCTTTGTAGAAAAGCACGTTTGTGAGCTCCTGGACCTTATAGATGGAGCATGATCCAGAAAGTGTCCCACCAAGAGCAGGGACAGACACTGGGCACCACTCAGGCTGACCACAGGTGGGGCCCGGGGTCACCACAACCTTGGCCAATGCAGCGTGAGGTCAGGCAGCGGGAGGCGGGGCGGTTCACGTCAACGGGGCTGGGGGCCCAGAGCTCACCGCTCGAGGTCAGCAGGGTGGCGGGTACACGAGGAAAGAGCCCAAGCCAGGGAGGCCACAGAGGGTGGGTGGAGAGACCAGTTCAGGATGTGTGAACAAACAGATGTGTGAACCAGCTCCAGAAGAACAGTTTTAATTCAACAGAGGCAGGGGAGACGGAGACACCGCCTCCCCGCTTACCTGGAGACCCCCGCCCGTCTCCACCCAGTGTGCGCCAAGGGCCACAAGCACGGGGAGCAAGCCTGCCTTCCTCTCTCCTCCTCCCTTTGGACTGGAACACAGATGTGATGGCTGGCCCTCAGCAGTCAATATGGTTAAACACACACAACACAATTTACCATCTTAACCATTTTAAGTGGACAGAAGTCACGCACTTCTGCAACTCAGTCACTCAGTCGTGTCCCAACTCTTTGCGACTGCTTGGACTGCAGCACGCCGGGCTTCCCTGTCCATTACCAACTCCAGGAGCTTGCTCAAATTCAATCCTGCTTTCAATCTTTCCCAGCATCAGGATCTTTTCCAGTGAATCAGCCCTTCCCATCAGGTGGCCAAAGTAGTGGAGCTTCAGCTTCAGCATCAGTCCTTCCAATGACTATTCAGGACTGATTTCCTTTAGGATGGACTGGTTGGATCTCCTTGCAGTCCAAGGGACTCTCAAGAGTCTTCTCCAACACCACAGTTTGAAAGCATCAATTCTTCGGTGCTCAGCTTTCTTTATGGTCCAACTTTCACATCCATACATGACCACTGGAAAAGCTGTAGCTTTGACTGCTGCTAAGTCACTTCAGTCTAGACAGACCTTTAAACTCCATACCTATTAAACGGTAAGTAACTCCCCACTACCCCTTCCACTCAGCCCCCTGCAACCACCATTTGACTTCCTATTCTCTGTGAATTTAACTACCTCACATAAGTGGAATCCTACAGGATCTGCCTTTTTGTGACCGGCGTATTTCACTCAGCCTAACACTTTCAGGGTTCATCCCCATCGCTGCAGGTGTCAGAACCCTGCGTGGGTGGGTCACAGTTGGCTTATTCTTTCACCCATCAGTAGACACTTACGTGGGTCGTTTCCATATCTTAGCTGCCGTGAACAAGGCTGCCATCAACCTGGATCTACAAACAGTTAAGACCTTGCTTTCTCTAAGAGAGATGCCAGAATGCAAGCCGCTGGGTCACACAGTAGCTCTGGTTCTAGTTTCCTAAGGAAACTCCATAGTGTTTCCACAGTGGCGTCACCGGTTTGCACTCCCGCCCACAGGGCACAGGTTCTTGCTTCTCTGCGTCCTCACCAGCTCTTGCTGTTTCCTGGATCTGGGTGGCTGCCGTCCCCACGGGTGGGAGCTTTTGCCCATCACTAAAGCCAGCGATTCGCTGCTCCGTCATCCCCGACGCGCACTCTGTCACCTGCCTTCTCACTTGATGGTCGTCTTCTCCACGAGAAAAGCCTGTGGAGCTCTTGTGCTGAGTCTCACCTCCGCAGCCTCCCGCGCCTCCGGCCTGTCACCCCGCACCTACTCCAGGACAGAGCACGGCTGTCTACACCCCTGCGTCCTTATGGCTTGTTTTCATAAGGCGTCCCTTGTAGCTTGGTTGGTAAAGAATCTGCCTACAGTGCAGGAGACCCAGGTTCGATTCCCGGGTCAGAGGGATCCCCTGGAGAAAGAAATGGCAACCCACTCCAGGACTGTTGCCTGGAGAATCCCATGGAGGGAGGAGCCTGGCGGGCTGCAGTCCATGGGGTTGCAAGAGTCGGACACGACTTGACAACTAAACCACTGCCACCTCACTCCTGCGTCTCCAGACACGGCGGAGCGGTGGCCACCAGAGTCCCCTGAGACCTGAGACCCAGAGCAGGGCAGAGGAAGGACCTAGCGTCGGTAGGCCCCTGCGGCTGGGGCGGGGGGATGTGGGTGGACGGAATGGCCTCACCTCCCTGAACCCTCCCCACGGCCCTGGGCCCCACCTCAGCATACTCTCCGCTCCCCCACCCCCAGGGCTGCTCCTGTTTCTTCCCTGAGGGTCTCTTCCTGGGTTCGCCTCCTCCCGGATCTGCCCCTTATCCCCGCTTCTTCGCCCCCTCCTGTCCCCTGTGGCCCCCTCCCCCTTCTGCCCCTGAGTCCTTCCCCCGCTGAGTCCCCCCTCCTGGGATGCGCTCTCCGCTGGGCCCCTCTGC
>SJYA01003891.1:0-15913 GCA_006410615.1 Neotragus moschatus | reverse complement strand
CCCTGAGTCCTTCCCCCTCCCTCTCCTCCTCTGGGTCCCCCCCTCCTGGGATGCGCTCTCTGCTGGGCCTCCCTGCCTGCCTCCTGCATCCTCCCCAGAGCCCCCCCGGGGAAGGATCTGCTAGGATCCTGGGAGCACCCATCCGGGCCGGTCAGGATAGGCCGGCCATCCTCAGAGAACCCTCACAGCAAAGCACGGGGGCCAGGATCCCGCTCTTGTGTCAGGGGAGCCGGGACCCTTTCTTGTGGTGGGGAAGGGGGTGCCTCGGCCCCGGCTGACAGCTCTCACAGCTGCTATAATGAGAACGGCTCTGTGAGAGTCCAGCATGTGCCGTCACGTCGGGGTCACTGGCTTACCCCTCACGGCGGCCTCCCCTACCCAGGAATGGAGTTGGGGTGTTGGTATCAGCAGAAGTCCTCAGGAGAGAGGCCCCTCGGACGCCCTCCTCCTGGACACAGTTCGCTGACTTCTGTGAGCACAGCAAGGATGGGGCCCGACAAAGCCGTGGTGCCCATCTGCCCGGGGCTCTGTCGACGCCGCTGGGCCTCCTAATTTATCTGACAGCCCCGTTCCCGGAAACTCTCTCCAAAGCCTAAATATAAATTTAAGACATCCAGACACATAAAAACTGGCAATCACGACCACACTAAGTGTGGGTCCTATCAGGAAAGGCAAATTAAAAAGCTTTCAGAATGCTCGCTTCCCAGTTAGCTTCTCAAGGTCAGCTCCTAATGACGATGACCCCAAGCACAGTCGCCCCCGGAAGTCAATCTGAGAGGCATAGAAGGAGCCCAGGGCGGCCGGCCAGCAGAGCAGCTCCGCGTGTGCCTGGGACCTCCTCCCCAAACCCCATGCAGTCCCGCGGGGGTGACAGCCCAGAGCCTCCTGGCCAGGAGTCTCCCCAGGGCATGCCCCCCGCACCCTGGCAGATAAGAATTTACTGCAAGTGAAAGTCGCTCAGTCGTGTCCAACTCTTTACGACCCAGTGGACTGGACTATACTTTCCATAGAATTCTCCAGGCCAGAATACTGGAGTGGGTAGTCAGATCTTCGGAACCCAGGTCTTCCGCCTTGCAGGCCAATTCGTTATCCGCTGAGTCACCAGGGAAGCCCAAGAATACTGGAGTGGGTATCCCATCCCTTCTCCAGGGGATCTTCCCGACCCAGGAATAGAACGAGGGTCTCCTGCATTTCAGGCAGATTCTTCACCAGCTGAGCTGTCAGGGAAAAAGGATTGAGAGGTATAAAATAGGCGGAACTCTCAGAAAAGTCCATTAATTTTAAATTTTTCTTCCCGATAAGGCGGACCACGTGTGTGATTTGGGAAGGAGGCTATTCAAGGCCAGGGTTTATAGGCAAGCCTTCACGGAGAAGGAGAGTAACCTGCGGGCTGCCAGGAGGACCGCCGAGCATCGCGATGACCCTCCATCTTACAAAGGCCCCTAAACGCAACCGAGCTTCACTGCACCCAGGGCAGCCTTTCCTCCCGTCTCTCAGTCCCTGGCGGGACTCAAAGCGAACACTGTCAAAGGGGCCCTGCCTCCTCACTCCACCGTCAGCCTCACACCCTGTCGTCCCCACCAGCACTGAGCCACAGAAGCGGAGACGACTTTGGCCCAAGCGTTCGGAGAACCGCCTGGTGGACATCTCAGCCGGAGGGATTCCAGGAGTGCAGCAAACAATCACTCCCAAGTCCCCGGGAAAGAAAAAGCATTATCCCTTTGCAGATGCAGGCAAAACAGACAGGCTTTCCCCCCATCTCCCTCTAAAACAACCACAGTCCACGTCCTCTCGCCACCGAAGGCGTCCTCCCGACCCCAGGAGTCGACGGGTTCTCACAGCAGAGCCCCGGAGGCTGAGGGCAGGTGCCCGGACCTCCCAGCCCCGCTGCGGAAATGGGCCTCCGGCATCTCACGGCCAGAACACGCCCCACAGACTGCCAACCGAACCCTGCTCTGCGACACGCCTGGGCTGCAATTCTCCAGGAGGCGGGCCACGGGCCACACGGGGCCCAGAAACGGGCTATTTCTCCACTCTGCACAGAAGCTAAGTGACCCATAAGTCACTGTGAGTCGCGCAGAAGCACGCGACAGGCAGGGAGCACCCCGGCAGGCCCACGGCCCCACAGAGCTGCCTGCACCCCAGGTGCCGGCTCACACGGCCCCTCAGCACAGCCTGTCGTTGCCGTCTGTCGCCCTGAAATGTGTTTTTGGTCGTCCGTAACTCTATAAAAGGACGGCACACGTCTGCGCTACTTCGGGACTGGCTGTTGATCTCTCCCATCCTGTGTGTTCGGCCCTACGTGGACGATTCCACCACGGCCCCAGGAGGCAGGCGTCGGCGCCCCGCGGCTGCCCTGACCAATCACAAATTCAGCGGCGACAACAGCAAGTGCCTTGTCTTCAGGGAATTCTGGAGGGCGCCATCCTGGCTCAGAGGGCTGAGGGGGCTGAGACCAAGGGGCCCGGAGGGCTGCTCCCTCTGGAGGGTCTCGGAGAGAGAGTCTCCTTGCCTTTTCCGGCTTCTGGACACCCCGCTCTCTCTGACCCGAGGCCTGTTCCTCCATCTCAGAGGCCGGCAGCACGTGTCTCTCACCTCCTTCCGTGGGCACAGCTCCTGCAGCCCTCGGTCAGCTTCCACCAGGAGGGCCTGCAGTCACCCAGGGCCCATGGGTACTGCAGGGGATCCTCACCACTTTAAGGCCAACCAGTCGCAGCTCAGCTCCACCTGCAGCCTTCCCTGCACCCGGGTACGTGACCTGAGATACAGGCTTGGAGCCCAGGATGTGGACGCCCTTGGGGTCCAAGACTCTGCCTGCCGTGGGCGGTGTTTCTGGGTCACCCCATTCATGCCCTGCAGCCAGGCTGCAGACCTGGGGACCACGCCTCCGCGGAGGACACCTTCATGGCAGCCGAATAGGAGGAGGCGGCTCTTGCTGTGGACGAGCCTTCTGGCCGCAGGACCCTTGGGTGCTGAGCACGTCCTCAGCAGGTGACGTGGCTGCAATCGAGCTCCAGCTCATGCCCCCGAGGGGCGAGTGTGTCCAGCTCACAGTCCTCACATGGAGGGGCCCGGGGTCCGAACACTGGCACACAGGGTCTGCAGTCCTGGGGACAGTCACAGGCTGGCTGTACACACTTTGATTACAGGTTCCAGGTCAGAGGTGTTGGGCTCTGACGTCAGAACGGCTACAGTGGAAGAGCCAGAGATCTCTCCGAGGCCAAGGTCAAGGCCAGCCTCCTGATCTCTCTGACCTTTTCATTCAAAACCCAACCTCATCCAGCGGAGAAGGGCCTCTCTTCTCTCCTAGAAGTGGAACAAAACCACGCGAGCACAGCGGAGACCCCTGGCGTGAAGCCCCTTTTGTCCAAGGGCTGGAAAGACCCGTTCCCAAGGGAATCATCCGTATTCTCTGGCTTGGTCACACGTGCCCCAGAAAGAGCTGCGGCTCCCACTTGCTGCTTCCTCTGGTCCAGATTTTAACAGTCGAATAAAGGAGGGACCCAGACTGTGCGCCTAACGCTTCATAAGAGCTGCTTAATTACGTGGCTTATTTTCCAAGAACAGGTGACAAGGTGAAAACCCAAAAGGAAGCCTTTTCCAGCAGCTCTATTGCGGGGCTCAGGCTGAGCGGTGGGACTGGCCAGGGGGCATCCATGCTGAGGTCCAGGGCTCAGCCTTGGTGGCCCCTTGCGCTGGGCTGGACGCCTCGTCGTGGACTTGGGGATGGGAAACAAGGCCTTCCTGCGGGCCACATCCACCCAAGCTGTTCTGGAGCCAAGGTCACCGTGAGCGCCAGGTCAGACCAGGCGAAGGGACTGTCCCGGGAGGGAACACACCCATCACATCGTGCCAGGGGACCGGCAGGGTAGGTGACCTGGAGGGGAGCCGGGGTTGCTGTGAGCGGGGTGCCTGGGGAGCGTGCTGTGCACGGCTCCAGGCTGGGCCGCGCCCCCATCTGCTGCCCACTGGAGGCCAGCAGGACACGCCCCATCCATGTTGTAATCACAAGAACACATCTCCAGACACCACCGACCATACCCCAAGAGTCGAGATCACCCCACTGAGAGCCACAGGTCAGACGGCAAGCAGGGCCTCCAGGGAGGTGGACCTGGAAGGGGGAATCGAGAAGGGAGGAGCCGTCCTGGCAGAGTGGGAGAAGCTGCCTGAGCCCAGAGGGGCTGCGGGGGGGTGTGGGTTCAGAGGTCTCAGGGGCGCCTGACCCCCACCCACCAGGAACACAGGCTTTACTCTGAGATGGGTGGCAGGGGTTCTGGGCAGAGCGGCATCAGAACTGTGTGTTTTAAAGATGATTCCAGGGCTTCCCTGGTGGTCCAGGGGTTAAGAACCTGCCTTGCAATGCAAGGCACACAGGTTTGATCCCTGGTCCGGGAAGATCACACGTCACAGGGCAACTGAGCCCCGAGGGACAGCTCCTGAAGCCCTGGAGCCCAAGCTCTGCAACAGGAGACGCCACGGGGACGAGCAGCCCGCTCAGAGAGACTAGGGAAGGCCACACGCAGCAGTGAAGACCCTGCACGGCCACAATAACGAATAGTTTTTAGAAAAGGTGATTCCGGGGACCTCTCTGTTGGCCCAGTGGCTAAGGCCTCATGCTCCTAGTCCAGGGGCCCCAGTTCAATCTCTGGTCAGGGACCTGGATCCCACATGCCACAGCCACGCGTTCTAAGTCACAACTAAGGCCTGTGCAGCCAAATAATAAAAGATCCCGGCTGCTGTGTTAAGACCAGCTTGGGGAGGGTGGGGGCCACGGGCAGGTGGAGGCTGCAGCCCCTTAGGGGCTCCTGCGAGGAACAGGGGAGGCGTCAGCAGGGGTTGTCCCCCAGAAACACTTTTATTGCTTATTAACTTAAATTACAGCAACATACACACAAGGTCTCCATCTAACCGTTTCTGAGCGCACACGTCAGGGGCATGACGTGCGCTCACCTTGCTGGGCAGCCATCACCACCATCCCTTCCAGGCTGTTCATCTTGTGAAGCTGGAGCTCCGTCCCCATCACACCGCGACCCCTATCCCCCACCCTCCCCATCCCGGCAACCACCCTTTTCCTCCACCTCAAGGAGTCTGGCCGCTCTAACCGCCTCTTGTAAGAGGAGCCGTACAGGATGTGGCTTTGTGTCAGGCTCGCTTCACTCAGCGTAACACAGACGTTCACCCACGCTGTGGCAGGTGCTGGAATTTGCTTCCCGGCTAAGGCTGAGTCGTGTGTGTACCTACCACACCTGCCGTCCATCCACCCATCGATGGCCGCTTGGAGCAGCGCTGCTGTGACAGGCTGCAGGGCACGGCCGCCGTCTCCTGGATGCTCACTGTCTGAGCTCGCCAGGACAGGCACCGCAGTCTGTCACCTCTGACGAATGACCTAGAAGACTGGGGGAGATCGGGACAGGAAAGGGGACAACCCCGGACAGGCAAAGGGGGCAACTATCCTGTCCAAAGGGTGGGGTGAGATCCAGGATACAAGGAGGGATGGGACCCAGTGTAGAAGGGAGTGGGAGCCAGTGTAGAAGGGGATGAGAGCCAGTGTATAATGGGGCTGGATCCAGGGTATAACCTGAGGCCACCGCATCTAGTGTGTAAGGGGGTGGGATCCAGGCGGTGGGGGAGGCGGGCTGCCTATGATGCTCCGGGCCCCCACTTCCCTGTGCCCAGGCCTCCCCTTGTATCTGAAGGTGGACTGTCTCCCTCCCTGGACCCAGGGTGGCCCCTGACCTGCTGGGGCCGAGGGAACACAGCCAGCGCTGCTGTGTGAGTGCCCAGCGGCTCCTGCACGGGGTCGTCTCTTGGACCCCTAGCCCCACGCAGGGGCTGAACGAGGGAGACCCAAGGAGAGAGGCTGTCCCAGCACAGGGCCGAGGAGTGTGTTCCAGATGAGCTGCCTCCCTTCTAGGGGCGCCGGAGCGGGGTGAGATAGCTCAGCCGCTGTACCACCAGCCCCCCAGAGCCACAAGAGAAGACCACAGAGCCGGCAGTTTGAGGGCAGACGTTTATTTCCCACCGTCTGGAAGTCAGGTGTCCAGGGTCGAGGCGCCAGCAGGCCAGTTTCTGCGGCCTGGCTTTCAGCGTGTGTGCCCCCCAGGGACAGCTCTCCACAGGCAGGCTGAACGGTGCCCTCCTCGGGATGGCATCTGTCCTTAGTGGCCTCCGAGAGGCCCACCCCCAAACGCAGCCATGCTTGGGGCCAGGGTTCCTCGAGAGCTTGGGGGACGCTCCTCAGTCCACGGCACCCCGACCACGGTCCTGTCACTGAAAAGGTTTCCTAGAAGCTCCTTTTGCTCCTCTTTGCAAGACCCCACACACCCCGCGGCAGGCTCCAGGGCCCTCAAAGTTGTGCTTATTTAAATGGCCCTTCTTTTCAGAAAGTTGGAACTGCCCTATAATGACAGCAAGCAGACCAGCATTAGTCTGGAGGGGCTGAAGGCGGGGGTGCGACCGAGTTGGGGTACAGGATGGCGGGGGCACCCCAGGGGGATAGTCACACTGTCTTCATCATGGGGACCCTTCCACAGGTGTCAGACACCCACTTGAACCACGTGCGTTTACTGTCCACCAATCACACCTCCAAGAAGTCGCTTAAAAGTCGCTATTTGTATTCGCTATTTCCGTCTCAGGAACTTACAGACTCACATGCACAGACGGTCGGGTGCACCTTTGCCTGCTCCTGCCCTGGCAGGGACCCCGGCTGAACCACAGAGCCCACAGCAACCGGGAGGTTGACAGAGGCTGGCTGCCCGTCCCAGCTGCCCTCTGTCCGCCTGCACACTGCGAGTGTGACGAGGGCTGTGCACTCCCATCCCGCACGCGGGTCCAGCCCACAGCCAAGACGCACAACCGCTCCATCATCCCGCCAGTGTTTCAAGAAATATGAACTGTGGCAAAATGCGCATAACAAAAAATTTACCATCCTAACCCTTCTTAGGGGTACAGGTTATTGGCATGAAGTACACCGTGTGTGCTGAGCCAGTCCAGTCGTGTCCAACTCTGCTACCCCATAGGCCGTAGCCCACCAGGCTCCTGTGTCCACGGCTCCCCAGGCAAGAACACTGGAGTGGGCTGCCATGCCCTCCTCAGGGGACCTTCCCGCCCCAGGGATCGAACCCGTGTCTCCCATGGCTCCTGTGTCGCAGGTGGGCTCCTTACTGCTGAGCCACCGGGGAAGCCTGCCTCAATAAAGCCCCTTAGAAGTTTTTTGTTTGTTTTTTAAAGATAGTTTTTTAAAGCCTGGACTTAGGGAGCAGGCGTTGACTCTCCTCACAGGGTCCTGAGTCACGGCCCCTTTCCAGCCCCGTGGGACCGAGGGGACCCCTGCTGGCTCACATCCGCTCTTGGGCGCTCAGTGTCCCCTTTGCTGAGGTCATCCCCAAGGCCCCCTGCTGGTCAGCATGCGGTCGAGAGAGGCAACCTCCCAGGGTCAGGGTGTCTGGAAGGAAGACTCCAGGATGTCACATCTGTGGGGTCACACCTGTGGGGTCACGTGCAGAGACCCGCAGAGTCCCACACGCTGACCCACAGCTCCACGAAGGCCCTCAGCCTCCAGCCTCTGCAGGGCGGCTTCAGGAAGCCCATTGCCCGGGCTGGATGGCCTCGTCGCCCGGGAGCCCGAAGACTGGCTTCAGGGAGCCTCTTGGCAATTCCCAACCTCCTGGGAGACGAAGTCGTCGGGAGGGCAAGCTGTCGGGGATCCCACAGGGTCACAGGTAGGGGCCCCTGCAGCTATCAGGTCGCTCAGCTCTCCCACCCTCTGACCCAGACAAAACCCCTGACCATTCACTTCAGGCAGCCGGCTTTATCCCCTGTGCACAAGGGGCCTCATGGCCCTGGTCACCGCCAAAGTCCAGGCCAAGGCCAGTACCAGTACCGACCCAAGGAATGTTTGCTCAATCAATCAACGATCACCTCAGTTACCATTCTGAGACGGTTCGGAGGGGCTCCTGCTCCCTGTCTCCCTCACTCATGTCCAAGAGTTCTCGGGGCAGGGTAGGAGGAAGCGGGCCAGGGCAGTGCCTGCAAAGACACAGCACCGGGAACGTCCTCCCCAGAAGAGCCCCAGGGAGGTGCTCCCGGGCGGTCGCCAGGCAGGCCCTGCAGTGCACGGGGCTCTGCCTCAAGACAGCATCTGCTTCCGCGGGGCCCTCCCCCGCCGAGGGGGCTGGAGCCTTCGGGTTCCTGGTCACTCCACAAGAGCTTGCTGGCTTCTCCAGGGGGGCACAAAGCCCTGAACCACCCCCACCCCCGCCATGGTCTAGTGACCTCAAGAGCCTTCAAAGGCCTCAGAGAACCACCGGTAGGATGACCTGACTGCACGTCCTTCATCCACGTGAAGGGCCCTGGGGGTAATTCATTCATCCATGAGGAGGCCCTTGCTGCTGCTGCTGCTGCTAAGTCACTTCAGTCATGTCCAACTCTGTGCAACCCCATAGATGGCAGCCCCCCAGGCTCCCCCGTCCCTGAGACTCTCCAGGCAGGAGCACTGGAGGGGGTGCCAGTGCCTTCTCCGGAAGGGCCTTGAGACTGAGTGTGTTTACGTGGTGTTGCTCCATCACAGAACATTTAGAAGCACAGAAAGACACAAGATGGTCTCCGTTCACCAGGTGATAAAATACTCACACGCCACTCACCTCTTGGCACTTACTCAAACGTGGGCGTTTGAGCAGCTGTGACCCCACGGCAACAGGTGTCCCAGACTGCCCTGGAGGAGCGTCCCGGAGGTCACCAGTCACCCTGGGCTTGGCTGGAGGGAGCAAGTCCAGGGCAGCCCGTCAGAGCTGGCCGTTTTGATGGACCAATGCCCAACTTTGTCCACAAAGAGCCCGGGTGCGGCTGCGACACGCCAGAGCAGAGGCAGGGGCGGGACGGTCGCCTCGGGGAGGCAGGCCAGGCACAGCCAGGTGAGTCCCACCTGGGGAGCAGGGGTTCAGGTACATGTGCCCCTCCCCACGGTGAGTCCTAGCTCTGAACTGAGGGACTTTTCACAAGGGGTCTGAGGGGAACCTCAAGGGGGCAGACGACAAGAGGTGAAGGCATTAGCCGACCCCCCTGGGGGGCTGCTGCCATGGGCTGGGCTGCAGGGGCCACATACATGCCGGCCGATGTGGCTGGGGGGACGGCCCCTGGCAGAGCCAAGGGCTTTGCTGATGCCCAGCAAATGGTCCCTGAAGACGCCTGTTCAGCCCCAAACCACCACCCCTCAGATTCTGCTTGGGTGCTCCTGGTTTTGGGGGCGGGAGTGGACAGGGCTGGGGGCAGGAGCCTGGGGACCCCCGAGTCCCCAGGCTGGAGGCTACAGGGATGCCTGGGACCAAAGAGGAGCTGAACCCAGGGCCCTGGGGGAAGCTAGCATGAGCGGGAATCCCCGATGCACGGTGGGGTGCACCAGCTCGGAGCTCGGCCACCTCTCCCGGCCGGTTCTGCGCAATCTTGCTGTCAGGGTCCTGCAACCTGCTCGGGCCACCTCTCCGGGCTGGTTCTGTGCAATGTCTTCATCAGGGTCCTGCAACCTGCTCGGGCCACCTCTCCGGGCTGGTTCTGTGCAATGTCTTCATCAGGGTCCTGCAGCCTGCTCGGGCCACCAAACCCAGGTGCGCAGATGGAGGTGGGTGCTCTCAGCATCGAGGCTCTGAGGAGACTCTTCCCTCTCTCCCCCCGAGTCTGGGGCACTCCTGGTGATCTCTAGCATGTGGAAGCATCACCCCCTCCCTGCTTCTGTCTTCACATCCCCCCACCACCGAGCGCCCCGTGCGCCCAAACGTCCCCTTCTCACAGGGACTCCAGTCCTGGTGACGCAGGCCCCGCCCTGAGGGCAACATTTTCACCAGATTGTCTGCAAAGACCCTGCCTCCAAACAAGATCCTGGCCACGGGTGCAGGGGTCAGGGCCTGAACTGTCTCGAGGGGGACACAGTCCAACCTGCAGGGGCTGGCCATGCAGATCCCATAATGCCCGGGGGCGCTGGCGCCCCCCAGATGCGTAGGATTGTAACCCTGCTCTTAGGACCCAGGCAGGTCTGGGCCTCAGGCCTGGCCCTCCACGCTGAGGCCTCCAGCCGCCGCCCCTGCTCCTGCCCAGGCATCCTCTGCGGCCTTCAGGACCCCCTGCCTGCCCTGCCCGCCCCGCACTGCCCCGCCCGGCGTGCCCGCAGCCCGGCCCCGTCCCTCTGAGGACAGGGAGCTGTGTCTGGCTCTCACTGTGCCCCACACACCCACTCTGCGTGGCACTTGAGCTGGTGCAGCGCTCTCTTCTCAGGGTGCTGAGTGCCTGCCCCCACCCCACCAGCACCCCTCACTGCCCCCGATCCCAAGCGCCCACTGCCCTCCACCCCACCAGGCACCCACGGGAAGGTCCCAGCTTCTGAGAGGGAGCCCGCTCTGGCCGGACCCAGGCGCAGAGCAAGGACTCTGCCCCCAGTTCAGGACAGTTCAGTTCAGTCACTCAGTCGTGTTCGACCTCACTCAGTCGTGTTCGACTCTACGACCCCATGGACTGCAGCACGCCAGGCCTCCCTGTCCATCACCAACTCCTGCAGTTTACTCAAACTCACGTCTGTTGAGTTGGTAATGCCATTCGATCATCTCATCCTCTGTCGTCCCCTTCTCCTCCCGCCTTCAATCTTTCCCAGCATCAGGGTCTTTTCCAATGACTCAGTTCTTCGCATCAGGTGGCCAAAGGACTGGAGCGTTAGCTTCAGCATCAGTCCTTCCAATGCATATTCAGGACTGATTTCCTTTCGGATGGATTGGTTGGATCTCCTTGCAGTCTCCGCCCCTCACCAAAGCCCAAACTGTCCTGTGTCCCCGAACCAGCAGAGGCAACAGCTCAGAGGCAGCTCCACCCTTAACTCAGCTGCAACCAGCTCCCAGGACCCCCACCAAGCACATGACCAGCCCACCCAGGGGACCCCGCGTAACTGTGCCCGGCGTCGGGTATGTAGCCGGCGTGTGAGACAGGCCTAGGCACACCAGGGAGCACTGGCACACGCTGTGCGCGTCCGAGGAGGGTTCCCGCCACGTGGGCACAGCTCCGGGCAGGCCTCAGGCCGTGTGGGGGGACAGGCCACAGCCCCTCAGAGGACTGCCAGGCCCGCGATCTCAAGGAGTCTGCCCTGGGTGACGGGCACAGGGAGGTGGGGGACGCCGTGGTGACACCCCGCTCTCCAGGCCTGCCACAGTCCGTCCCCAGTCTGGATGCCTCGGGGCTCACCCAGGCCCTGGCCCTGCCTCCACCCCACACCCTCCACTGGCCAAGATCCACACAGGGAAGGGAACCCAGGAGCTTCCTCACAAAGGGAGACTCAGAGGTGCTGCCTGACCCGCGACTCCGCTCCTGGTACCTGCCCAGGAGAGCGAAAACACGCGTCCACAGGGAAACACGCCGGTAGAAGTTCGTGGCAGCCTTACGAGGGGCAAACGCTGGAGACGGCCCGAAGTCCGCGGCGGGATGTACGGACCGACGGCGGCGGGCCAGCTGCGCGATGGAGCGCGACCTGTCCTTGCAAAGGGAATTCTCACAAGGGCTACAACACAGGTGGGATGCACGAGAAGCACGCCAGACACGAGAGGGCCCAGTCGTGGGCCTCCTCTCACACAGACGTCCAGAGCAGGAAGTCCGTGCGACAGAGAGCCGGAGGTCGCTGGGGCTGGGGCAGGGGAGAGCCTACGGCGGGGACTCCGGGGAACATTCTGGAGACCAGGGGAGCTGGACTCTGCATGACCTGGATACTGTGTGCCATGCGAACGTCACCGCATTCTTTTAGAAAAACGAGACATATTAACAAAAACCAAAAAACAACAGCAGGCCCCATCGACAAGCTGGATTTAAGCCCGTTGCTGGGAAAGCCCTGAGGGGAGACCACGGGCCCTCCAGGTCTGGGTCAGGGTCTCTGGGGTACGAGCCATGTGTCCCGGCCCCTTCCAGGCCGTCCTGCATGGGGAGGCCA
Organism: Neotragus moschatus; assembly: GCA_006410615.1. Taxonomy (NCBI): domain Eukaryota; kingdom Metazoa; phylum Chordata; class Mammalia; order Artiodactyla; family Bovidae; genus Neotragus; species Neotragus moschatus. Next base: position 3,957 of record SJYA01003891.1, on the reverse strand, counting down.
GGGGTGACCCAACAGTCCTTGGTTCTAGAATGATCTGGGCACTGTGGCATGGACTGACCAGACCCTCCCAGAGCCCCTTAGAGAGGCCGAACGCCAACTATGGCCAGCAGCCCATGGTGGGGCACGGCGGCAGAGGGGACAGCTAGTTTGGGCAGAAGGCAGCGGCCAGGAGGGTGGCCCCAGGGCCCGCAGGGTAATAAGGAGAGGCAGCCAGGCAGTGCCGCCACGAAACCACAGGGCGCAGAGCTGTGTGGTCCCAGCACTGTCCCTTGGGGGGCCTCTGGTTCTCTCGGAGCAGTTTCCAAACACCCGGCAACAGGCTGCCGGGGCCCTGGGCTCGGCTGTGACAGGGCGGCAGAGGTGGGGTGGGGTGCCAGGAAGGCCTCAGCCACGCGGCTGCCCCTTACCGTCCCTTCCAGGTATCCCCGACTGGGAACAGCTGGTTGGCATCCTCACGGTCCCAGGGAGCCCCAACCTGCTTGTCTGGATGGGAACAGGTGCCCTGTCGGGGAGGCGATGCCCCAGGCACCGGCCTGGCTGACGCAGGGGAAGAGGCCACGATGAGCGCCTGCGTGGCACCTTGGGTCCCCTGACCAGGAACGCAAGCAGCGGGCGTTCCGGCAGGGTCCTCTCTGCTGGTCCCACCGGGCCGGGTCCCCGGGAGCCCAGTCCAAGGGGCCTTGGAGGCAGGCAGGCGGCCCCAGGGGCTTCCGAGGGCCTCCTCTTCAGCCAGAGCACCAAGCCTGGCAACAATGACCCACAGCAAGGACGTCTGTCACCCCTCAGGCGAGGAGGCCCGAGGGGGCCCCGGGGGCCTGAGCCCATGTCCTGGGCCCGCCTCCACTCCCATCCACAAAGCAGAGCCCCCTGTGGGGAGTGGGGGACAGACTCCTGACGGTCCCCAGACTCCTGACGGTCCCCAGACTCCGGACGGTGGGATGGGAGGTCCTGGGCTAAGCCGTCCCCCACGTTCATGGGTCCCGTGTGACCGCTTCTCCAACATTCACAGCTGCCTGTGATGACCTCAGACACCGGGAGAGAAAGACCCTGAGCTGTCCCCCAGGGACACTCGGCCAGGTTGTCCACCCAGCAAGCGTGGCCTTTCTTCCAGAGGAAGAGGTGACGGATGGAGGTGAGGACGGGCCTGCCTCATCCCGCGCCCAGACGCACCTCCAGGAGCAAGGGGCTCATGCTCAGCACCCAGGGTGGCTTCCGCCGAGGAGGCCCCTCCCGGGCACCTGGCACCTGTCACCTGTCCAGGGTGGCAGACGAGCCGTCCAGAAGGGCCAGCCCGCCGAGGCCCAGTGTCGTCTGTGCCCAGCCCCACCCTGCCTCATCCCTTCCCTAAGGCCTCCCAACACCCCGCCTGCAAGCAAAGCTCTGGGAGCCGACTTCTAGGGCCCCCTTCCCCACCTCTGCTCGGGCCGCTTAGCCCTGGGCCTGCTCTCAGCCGGGACTGAAGCCCCCCCACCCTGGACCCTCCTTCAGGCAGGCCTGAGGCACCTGCTCCTCCGCAGAGCTCAGACTCCGAGGAATCTGCCGCGATCTCTGCAGCTTCACTGCTTGCTTTTTGTTTCCCGTCTCCCTCCCTCTCCTGCTGCGGCTGGATGGGCTCCACCGTCTGCGTTCTCTCCTCCCTCTCCGGGTCTGGAGCTCCCCCGTCTGTGACTAACGTGGAGGGCTCATCGAGCTCACTCACACACTCAGCTCACTGCCCAGACGCGGCCAGAGCAGCAGCCCCAGCGTGCGCTGTCTGTCGGGCTGGCCGGTGGGCGTCAGCCCGGGCCAACCATCCCCGCGGGCTCTAGGGCCGCCCCCAGGAGCCAGGCTCCCCACCTGCTCCCATGCTGGCGCAGCTGACTGCATCTTGCCTCCCACTCAGTCCTGCTGACTTTGGTTTTGCTTTTGGAGAGCACGTCTCTCCAGCGAGGATGGGGGGCGGACACCTTTTTGTCTTCGGGCAAAACTGCCTTCCGTTGACTCTGAGGATGGCAGCCCAACTCCGCGGGGACTCCACCTGCACCCCCCAGCTCCCTCGGCCCAGCGAGGTCCCTGCCGGTGAACCCCACCCCCCATCTCAGGGCTTGGGGCCCAGCCCCACCCACTGTCCTCCCGAGGAGTCCCCCACTCAGCTCCATGAGTCAGCACCTCACTCGGGCAGCACTCAGGATCGCCCGTGCTGTTTAGCCCGAACGCCACCAACATGGGCAGATAAGAGCCTCCCTTTCTCTGGCCCCTCGTCCCGGAAGCCCCATCAGGTGCACCTGTAACCCCTGCATCCTGCCCTCTGTGTCCCCAAGCCTCTCAGGGTGCTGCCCACCTCCCGGGCCACCTGCTGGGTGACCTCCTCAACCACCCGCCAGCTCACCAACCCCCTCCCACCTTTAACCCATTCCTTGGAGTGGCCTCGGCTTTGCTTTTTTACTGCCCTTTCTCATTCCGGGAGCTTCCTCTGACTCTGGTTTAAAGAGGCTCAGGGAAGCTCCCTGGTGACCTACTGGTTACGGCTCTTGTGTTTCCACTGCAGCAGCAAAGGTTCAGTTCCTGGTTGGGGAACTGGGATCACATAGCCAAAAAAAAAAAAATTGAAATGTTTTACATAAAAAAGGCCCGGTTGCTTTGTGCTTTCCCGAACATCCTGGACTGTTCTCCCGGTGGTCTTGTGAGCCCAGGTGTTTCGTTTTCTTTCTTTAATCTATTTTTAATTGGAGGATAATAGCTGTACAGTGCTGTGTCGCTTTCTGCCATATGACGCACGTTGGCTCTACGTACACATGTCCCCTCCCTGCGGAGCCTCCGTCCCTCCCTCCGGGCCTCCGTCCCCACCCTCCGGGGCCTCCGTCCCTCCCTCCAGGTCCCCACCCTCCGGGGCCTCCGTCCCTCCCTCCAGGTCCCCACCCTCCGGGGCCTCCGTCCCTCCCTCCGGGCCTCCGTCCCTCCCTCCAGGTCCCCACCCTCCGGGGCCTCTGTCCCTCCCTCCAGGTCATCAGAGCTCCCTGCTATCACGCAGCAGCTTCCCACTAGCCCCCTGTCCTACACGTGGTAATGTGTGTGTTTCAGTGCTCCTCCCTAACTGTTCCCACCCTCTCCTTCCCCGGCTTGTCCACAAGTCTGTTCTGCATGTCTGCCTCTCCACTGCTGCCCCGCAAACAGGTTCATCAGTACCGTCTTTCTAGATCCCACGTACATGTGTTGATACACAAGATTTGTCTTTCTCCTTCTGANCTGTCCTACACGTGGTAATGTGTGTGTTTCAGTGCTCCTCCCTAACTGTTCCCACCCTCTCCTTCCCCGGCTTGTCCACAAGTCTGTTCTGCATGTCTGCCTCTCCACTGCTGCCCCGCAAACAGGTTCATCAGTACCGTCTTTCTAGATCCCACGTACATGTGTTGATACACAAGATTTGTCTTTCTCCTTCTGACTTACTTCACTCTGTATAATGGGCTCTAGGTTCATCTCGTCAGTTCTCACTGGAACTGACTCAAATGCGTCCCTTTTTATGGCTGAGTAGTATTCCACACCCTGGCTACTTCTGATCCTTGCTCAGGGGGAACCACCTTCTCAGGAGTTTTGCGACTTTTTATGGCAAATTCTGCCTCAGTGGGGCAGCAGGAGGCCCTTCTGGGATAGCCTGCGTTATTCTGCCAGGTACCCAGGTGACTCTGAGCACCAACGACCCCAGCGTCTGATCCAGCCCTGGCCCCAAAGGCTCCCTGCCCCTCCCCGTTGACCCCTGGTCCACTCACCCCTCCTCGGAGAACACCCCTGGACCGCATGACCGCCACCCTCAACACCACCAGAAGGGAGAGTCGGATGGGCGCTGGTCAGTGGGGACCCGGAAGCCATGGGCCCCAGGACACCAAGCCCCCCTGAGGAACGTGGGCCCGAGCATCTTTCTGTTCAGCTGCAAAGCACCTTTTCCCTTGATTATCTCAATACAATTCGTAAAAAAAAAAA
>SJYA01003890.1:11998-47603 GCA_006410615.1 Neotragus moschatus | reverse complement strand
GGTGATGGACAGGGAGGCCTGGCGTGCTGCGATTCATGGGGTCGCAAAGAGTCGGACACGACTGAGTCAGAAGAAATAGCATCTCCGTCCATCCCTTGTTTTCTTGCCTTAGTCCTGGTAGGTCTTGTAGGTGCTCACCAGGGATCATTAAAAAATAAGGTCGGATCTCATTTTTTTGCTAGTCGTAATACGCAGCCTGTGAAAGGGGTTCAGGATTTCTGCACTGCTTTCTCCTGCTCTTTTTGTCAAAAAATGGAAGGGAGAGGGCAGCTTCTCATTGGTCAGCTCCTCTGCCTCAGGTTGGTACGTTGTGATCAGGAGCTGGCTTCTTCCCATGAATTCATTCCCATGAGGTTGCCACAGCGAAAAGTGAAGGCTGATTTCTTATTTTTCAAGTTGCTTCTCAGTAAAGAAAGGAAGTTTAGTAACAGTAGAACTTTCCACATACATGCCTACATACTCATCAAGAAAATATAATCAAATAGAATTTTAAAGTATTAATAATAGAGTCAGAGTGGGGAATGACTTGGCAAGAGCAAAGCCCAGAAGCTGTAATAAAAAATATCCTCATATTCAAGTGATTAACTGAGAAAATACATTTATAACTGACAGAATACTATCATTGTTAATGCAGAAGAGGTCCTGTAAATAAGAAAAAGCCACAGAAAAGGAAATTAAAATGGGTTTTAAACTTGGAAAAATGTTTACCCTTACCCATACTAAAAGAAATCAAATTAAAACCTTAGTAACAGGGGATTCCCTTTTGGTCCAGTGGTTANTTCTTGCCTTAGTCCTGGTAGGTCTTGTAGGTGCTCACCAGGGATCATTAAAAAATAAGGTCGGATCTCATTTTTTTGCTAGTCGTAATACGCAGCCTGTGAAAGGGGTTCAGGATTTCTGCACTGCTTTCTCCTGCTCTTTTTGTCAAAAAATGGAAGGGAGAGGGCAGCTTCTCATTGGTCAGCTCCTCTGCCTCAGGTTGGTACGTTGTGATCAGGAGCTGGCTTCTTCCCATGAATTCATTCCCATGAGGTTGCCACAGCGAAAAGTGAAGGCTGATTTCTTATTTTTCAAGTTGCTTCTCAGTAAAGAAAGGAAGTTTAGTAACAGTAGAACTTTCCACATACATGCCTACATACTCATCAAGAAAATATAATCAAATAGAATTTTAAAGTATTAATAATAGAGTCAGAGTGGGGAATGACTTGGCAAGAGCAAAGCCCAGAAGCTGTAATAAAAAATATCCTCATATTCAAGTGATTAACTGAGAAAATACATTTATAACTGACAGAATACTATCATTGTTAATGCAGAAGAGGTCCTGTAAATAAGAAAAAGCCACAGAAAAGGAAATTAAAATGGGTTTTAAACTTGGAAAAATGTTTACCCTTACCCATACTAAAAGAAATCAAATTAAAACCTTAGTAACAGGGGATTCCCTTTTGGTCCAGTGGTTAGGACTCCATACTTCTAATGCCGCAAGCTGGGGTTCCATCTGTGGTCTGGAAACTGAGATCCACAAGCTGTGCAGCATGGCCTAAAACAAGGAAGTCCATAATGATATACCATTTTTTAAACCCTAGGAATGTAAAAGAATCTTAAAAGTTTGATAAAGCATTTAGATTGTCAAAGGTGGCAGAAGCATAAATTGGTACAGTATCTAGTAAGGACAGTAAGTTAAAGATTTACATATCGTAGGAATTTGTCATCTATACATGTTTGCATATTTGTACAATGAAGTCACATATAAGGATATTCAATGAAGCACTATTTATAATAGCAGAAGATGAGAAAGACCCTAAATGGGAAAAAGAAGACCCTAAATGCCTCTAACATAGAACCAGTTATTATTTATTCTTGTATAGATTCATAAATATCTTTGCAGCTAGCAGAAAAACACATAGGACCTTTTTATATTCTGATACAAGAATGATCTCCAAGATAGACTTTTAAGTGGTAAAAAGTTATAAGACAACACAGATATTAATATGCTGTTATTTATGTTTTAAAATGTATGTGTACATATACACACATATATTCTTTCATTTTTATAGAATGTCTCAAAATAAATATAAGAATAATAGTGATCGCTTAGGGAAAGAGTCACACAAAAGGACGTAGATCATATAATTTTTGTGAAAGTGAAGTTGCTCAGTCGTGTCCGATTCTTTGCGATCCCATGGACTGGAGTCTACCAGGCTTCTCTGTCCATGGGATTTTCCAGGCAAGAGTACTGGAGTGGGTTGCCATTTCCTTCTTTAGGGGATCTTCCTGACCCAGGGATCGAACCCGTGTCTCCTGCATTGCAGGCAGACGCTTTACCCTCTGAGCCATGCAGGATCTTTAATACTTCTTGTGACTACTGATTTTTTCCTCTTAACACTTTATTTTACATTTATGTTTATATTGATCAGATATAGAGTATTGATATAGGTTGTTATTGAGGACAGCATTGATTGGGTTGTCAGAAATTATGTAACAAGTTCACCTTCAGATTCCAAGCCTAAGAAAATGTTTCTTTCCCTCAGAACAACCGCCTCTTATTACACAGTGATAATATATTTCTTATTTTGACCAATAAGAAGCTGAAAGCTACGTGCAATAGCTCCCTATACTCTAGATTTGTTTTTTTCATAATTACTGCTTTTCTTTGCTCCTTTATTATACTTTTTATTCTTATATCTGAGTTGTATTAAATCTGTACTTTTTACTGTATACCAACATCAAATTTTTAGACTGTAAATAAATGTGAAGAAAGCATTTGGTCGAAATGTAAATATTCTAGTAAGAATGGTTGCCATCTTATTTAGCTGAAAAAGTTTAAAACTTTTAATATTCAAATTTTAATGACTATAATCTAAGTCCCACCTTCAGAAATCTCAAATTAGTAAAATTCTTACTTATTCATTATATTACTTTAAATAGAAAACATTACATTTATAGCTTATGAGAGTTGCTGTTATGTGCTCTGTATTCGCATTGTGTAAACTTAACTTTTTTTGGAAAACAGATCATTGCTTCTTGCTGACCTTGACAAAGAAGAAAAGGAAAAAGACTGGTATTATGCTCAACTTCAGAATCTCACTAAAAGAATAGATAGCCTTCCTTTAACAGAAAATGTAAGTAACTTGACAAAATAACTTATTTTTATATCTGAAAGTATATCTAAGTTTATAACTGTATAGTTATTTGTAAACTGTAATGTTTTATCCAACTTCAACATGAATACATAGTCAGTGAATTTTGTGTGTAAAGATGATACAACTAAAAGATTCAGGATTCAACTAGGTTTTTTATTAGATGTGCTGAATTACCAAAGATACTCTGTAGAAATGTTTATCACCGTCTGTCTGGTTTTTGAACTGTATTACAGGACTCATGCCAGATGGTTTTTGCAATGAAAGTATCTTTGAGATAACTTGAGTCCTGTTCTAGTTATTGAAAATGACAGTAGCTGTTGGCACGGACATTAGGGCTTTTTGCAAGCACTAAAAGTTGTTTGTTTTGCTAATACAACTATGTAAAAAATAACTTAATTCTGTCAGCCTCTCCCTCCCTACCCAACCTCGCCAAGTTAACTGTTTTATTCGTGGGATGACACATCAGAACATTTCTGAAATACATTAATAATTTTAAATATGACTTTTAACTGTCACCCATAAATTTTAAAACAATTTAATAGGCCAATTAAAATTAATCTTCCACCCTTAGCTTAGATCTTTCATTTCTAATAAAGTTATGAGAGGGCATAATAAAAGAAAAAGTACAGCAAAGGAAAAGCCTTTTCCAAAACACACAGTTAATCAGTTTCCTGCGTGGGCATTGTCTGGCGGGAACTAGAACTAGTGCTCAGCCTCCTGAGCACAAACTTACCCAGGTCTGTGAGAGGGAAGGACTCTCCCTTCCTGACAACGTCCTTAACATCCTTCGGGGAGCTCAGGAGACACCACAAATGAAAGAACAGTTCATAGAGAGTGTTGACGTGTGAGGATTAGGAGCTCAGGAGGGTTTGGAGGGATCTTTGCTCTTAATGTGAAAGCGGTGTTTTGCTTAACATTCACTTTGGTGATTAAAACGTACAGTATTTAGAGTCCAGCTGTCTGCATGCAGTTGTGTATGAAACAGTTCAAGAGCAATTGGTTAATACCTGAAACAAAGATCAGTTGTCAGATCATTCCCATGTTAATTTACCGTATAGTCAGTCACATTTATTTAAGAGGGTATGTAAGACATTGTAGACCATTAGGCAACATTAGCAAATGTAAATTGCTTATATTTCATAAATATTTTTAAATTCACAAAATATTTAATTTATATTGGGAAGGCAGGTTAAGAACACTTTCATATGGAAACACTTATGCAGGCATTGCCTAAAACATCAGATATAAACCACATTACTGTAGCATAATGTGTCATCTTCAACCTTTTGTGCAAGGGATTTTTAGAAGTGGAGGACAAATAAGTGTAGTTCTAACACAACTCACAGCATGCAGACTGTTTCAGCTGTGTTGCAACACATATTGTGGATATGCCTATAGGAACACATTCTGCGTGTGTCATCTGTATATTGCAAGGGAAAAGGGCAAAAGCTCCTCTAACTTACCTGACGACATAGTTTGGGATTCTTAGGCCTACAGAATGCTATTCTGAGTCAGACACATACACATGCAGCGTGTGTGTATGTGTGTGTGTGTGTGTGTGTGTGTTTAGGGTCTTAGTTTCTTGATCAGGGATTAAACCTTATGCAGCTTGTGTGTGTGTGTGTGTGTGTGTGTAGGGTCTTAGTTTCTTGATCATGGATCAAACCGTATGCAGCTTGTGTGTGTCTGTGTGTGTGTGAATGTGTGTGTGTGAATGTGTGTGTGTGGAGGGGGGAGGGTCTTAGTTCTTGATCAGGGATCAAACCTGTGCCCTTGACAGTGAGCGCATGGAATCCTAACCCCTGGTCCTGCAGGGAATTGTCCACATGCAGCTTTTTATTGGACTTGTAGAGCATGAAAAATCTGCAGCACTTGATTATTCCCTTCATGGTCCATTATAACTGTCACCTGTCACTTTGCCTGGTTGTTTTTTTAGCCTTGGAGCATGTCTTTGTAAGTTTCTTTGCCTTTTCTTTTTCATCATTTTTTATATCTAGCAGTTACCACAGCGTCTGGAATTGTAGTTAGAGGGCTAATAAAGTTTTGAATAAATGTTTTGAATGTACTAACACCCACTCCATGAAGAAGTACTTTTTTTGGTTTATTTCAACTTTGGTTCATGTTTATATTTTTACCAAAAAGTTTGTGTTATCTCGTAATTTATGATTGTATTATATAAAAGCTTTTCTTTATTCTGTCTTCTTCATTTTACATGTGGGAAAGTTCTCTCAGTTTAGTCTACAATCCTAAAGTGAGGTATCAACTTAAGGATGATGGACCTGATTCTTGATTTTTCTCTTTTGTCCAATTAATATTCCAATTTTTAATAATTCAGAGTAGTGCTTCTTCAGGGCAGAAGAATTGTAAGGTAACTAAAAATAGGCTTACCTTAACTGGACCTATATATATATATATTTTTTTTTTTAAAGAGCTAGTACAATTTAATTAAAACTGTTTGTGACTGTGAGGAAATAAAAGTGTTTCAGCTCTTCACTTCCCATCAGAAACCCAGGCTGAGCCTCACACTGATGAAGTTTTAGGACTTCTTAGAGTAAAAACTAATTTTCTTGTATATAATAACTTAAATATATATCTGTTTATTCATTTTCTTTATTGATACTTATATCCTTTTTTATTTTTACTGATAAACACAAGATATTAACATTTCCATTTTATTTGTGGTTTTAGTTTTCCTTACAAACAGATATGACCAGAAGGCAGTTGGAATATGAGGCAAGGCAAATCAGAGTTGCAATGGAAGAACAGCTAGGGACTTGCCAGGATATGGAAAAACGGGCACAGGTAACATTTATTATTAAAAACTATGAAACAGTAATAGCTAGATTTCTAGGAGGAATCTAATGAATTGCATGTTAACTTTGGTTAAGTTTTATTATTAAAGATATTTTAAAGTCTGTCTTTACTTTGGCACTAGTTCAAAATAAGAATAATTTACTATGGCTGCTGGGAAGCATAACCAGTATTCACATAATTCTGCCCTCATATTTCAGTTCTCTGATACTGTTCTGCTATGCCTTGGAATTATAAGAGGGAAAAAGAATTTGATTCTGATCATCTTATTAGTTGCTAGCTAACTAATTTTTACTTCTGTGTTTGTGTAATGAAACCCAGAATATTAAAAAAGGTAAGCCTCATTCAAGGAGAGAAACATGTAAAGAGAACATTGGGAAGAGAAATGAGTTGGATGGAGAGCATTCCCGTGTTTCTACCCTCAACTATGTAAAGAAAAAATATTGGGATAAGAAAGGATTTCTTAAGAGATTAGACTAATTGTAAAGATTGGTAAAATTCTACTACTTTAAAATTAAGAGCTTATCTTTAGATAAGCTTAAAGAAAATGAAAAGGGGAAAGAACACGTTTGGGAATTTCCTGTCTGTCAGTCTAGACTCACTGCTCGTACTGCCAGGCCCTGAGTTCCAGCCTTGGTCAGAGAACTAAGACCCCACAAGCCAAGTGGCACAGCCCACAGGGAAAAAAAGGTGAAAAGATAAGTTACGTATTGGGAGAAGGTATTTATCACCATGTAAGTGGCATGGATCAAGAATACATAATGAATTTCCAAAAATACTTTAAATTATATGATACAATTAATACAGATTTAGTATTTGTAACAGTTGGTGTTTTCATGAAATTATTATAAAATATCAGGCAGATTTTGTTTGTTTGTTGATAGAAAAACTATGAGAAATTTTACTCTGGTTTATATGAGTTTACGTCTTTAGAATGTGAATTTATGGAATACTGTATGCATGTTTTTCTATATCTGTTAATGTGTTTGTTTTAGAGGTACTTAAGAAATGAGATGTAGATACGAAATTTTCTATATTATTATATAAATATAAATAAGTATATTCCAGACAGCTTACTGTAGAACAGATTAACTTGAGTTCTTTCTTGGCCATTTTGTCCAGATATGTGCAGATATATTCATTTTAATTTTGTTCTGGAATATAGTGTTCTTCTTTTGCTAATTAATATTCTAAGGAATTTTTAGTCCATATTTTATAACTACAACAAACATACATTTATTCTGGAAATATATTAAGGTTAGGGTTAAAGAAATATTGTACACAAAGCAAAAATGGGAGTATTTGTAGTACATATGAGGAGTTAATATCCCTAATATACAGGGAGCACCTACAAATCAATTGAAAACAAGACAACCAAAGGGGAAAATAATCAAAAAGTATGAGTAGTCCCATTACAAAAGTACAACTGGTTAATAAATAATTGTGAAAAGATATTTAAAGATCACTAGTCATTAGGGAAAAGTAACATAAAACAATGTTGTTTTCTCTTAGTGGTGGTGGTTTATTGTTTGGTTGGTTAATTTTCTGCCTATCAGACTGGCAAAAGCTTTAAAGTTTAGTGTCATGTAATACTGGTGAGATTGTGAGAGATTGTAATCTGAAGCGTTGTTGTCTGCCTGTTGTAGAATAAACTGGTACAATCCTGAAGGACTCTGTAGCACTACCTGTCAGAGTTAAAATGTTTGTACCCTCTGACCTAGTAATTCTGTAACACTCTCAGAATATATCCTCCAAGAATGTCTACTTAAAGCAGCAAGAATATAAGTATAGATTTTATGATATTCATTGCAACACTATTTGTAAGACACTTACAGAGAGAGACAATTTCAGTGTCCATCATTTGGGTAGTTATTAAATTAGTAGTATGCAGCTGTTACAAATATTAATAATTAGGTAATGGGAATAATGAAAATAATTGTCCATAGTAATTCTTTGCCTTGTAACTCTGCTTGAGTGACTCAACATGTAAGACTAGAATGGCCAGCTAATAAACATGGAAGTGAATTCCAAGAAAGCCTGAGGCCATGAGGAAAAAATGTGGTACCTCCTTTGCAAGGAAAAAAGATGGATAAAAATTCCAAGTAAAATAAAAATAGAGTAAAAGTTTTTTAAAAAAATAATTATGTACCAGCAACAGAAGCCAACATTATATTAGATTGAGAAAATAGCAAAATAATTAGATTATTACCATTGCAGTCGTTAACATGGTTTGCTGCTAGCTGTCATCACTACTAAACTTTGTTCGGAGGTTCCACTAATTCAGGTAGAAAGAAAACAAGTTGTTCACTGCACTATTTTCCAACTAGAAGGGAAGAGACCAAATAATTGTCATTTGTGAATTATATAGTTGTCTACCTAGAAAAGCCATGGCAAAGAGCCAAAAAGTAGTTTAGCTAATGAGAGAACTCAGTAAGGTGGCTGGAGTTAAGATAAAGTTAGTGTTTCTCTATTAGCAATGGCTACTATTTGGAAATGGCAGTTGGATAAAAGGATCTCTTCATAATGACAGCAAACTTTAAAATACCAAAAACAGACCCACATGAAGAAAAATATAAAATTGCTGAAGGACACACTATGTGGCCTTGAAAGTAGAGAGGCCTCTGTGGCTGTCTGGGTTGTGTTTGTGTTATGTGGTTGCAGCGACGCCAGGGATATCGCAGAAGAGAGGCGAACTAAGATTGTGAGGGTCTGCAGGGTATGGAGGAGTGAGGTGAGTAGCCAGACCACTCAAGCCGGCTGTTCTCTTGCTGTCTGTACATCCCCTGAGTGCCTGCTTCCCCTGCACCCTGCATACAAGATGACCTCCCCACACACTTGCCCCTGGCCCCAGCTATTGACTGCTTATCACTGGGACCGTGAAGGGCTTTCCGCCTCTGCTGGTTCCCCTGGTAACTAGTGAGCCAGCCTGACCTCGCTGTATAACTGGCAACCTCCCCGTCCCCCTCGAGAGGGAAGCCTGCTGCGTGTCCTGCCTGCCGTCCGTCGCACATGTGGGGGTCGCTCCAGGACCTTGTCTCAGGAGTGTAAGATCCCTCTTCCATCAAACCACTGACACCTGTGTTGCTAAAAATAAATAAGATCCCTATGTGAGAAGAGTTTAATATCCTAATAATGTCTTTCTTTAAAAAGTTGATATAGAGATATGATTCCAGTCACAATCTTAGTTTTTTTAGAGCCCGGAAAAATTATTCTTAAGTTTGTAAAGTAAGAATTTCCAAAAGTATTTAAGAAAATTATAATGAATGAGGATTTACCTTACCGTTTGGTAAAATTTACTATACAGGTGTTGCAGTAATCACAGTATGATATTAATAGCACAAGAGTAGACTTAGGCAAATAGAACAGAATAGAGACTTGAAAAAGATGTAAGAAAATCTGGAATCTCTTAATGATAGAAGTTGCGAGTTTGGGGCGGGGGCGAGTTGGGGAGTGGTAAATAACTCCGTGAACACACAGATGATAACTAGGAACCTTTTGGGGGGTAGTTGTCTTTTAGTCACTGAGTCATGGCCGACTCTTTTGTGACCCCATGAACTGTAGGCCATCAGGCTTCTCTGTCCATGGGATTTCTCAGGCAAGAATACTGGAGTGGGTTGCATTTCCTTCTCTAGGAGATCTTCCTGACCCAGGGATTGAACCCACATCTCCTGCATTGGCAGGTGGATTTTACTACTGAGCCACCAGGGAAGCCCTATCTGGTAGTATAGAAATTAAATTAGATCGCTACCTCACATTTTGTACATGAACAGTTACAGGTGAGTTAAATATCTAAATGTAAAAAATAAAATTAATAGAAGAAAATATAGGACAAGAGAGATCCTAATTAAGATTGGAAACTCAAGAGCAATAGGAGGGCACAGGATTTATTTTGTGAAATTTTAAAAGCATTCATCCTGCAGGAAAAAGCATACGGGAAACTATTTGTGACACATCAAGGGAGAAAGGTTTAATATCCCTGTACTCTAAGAATTCTACAAACTAGTAAGAAAAAGACAACTCTTCTTATCTGGGCAGAGGATGCACTCATTCAGTTTATTGAAAAGAAAATGCAGATGACCAATAAAACACATGCAAATGACTATTGAACAGTTCAGGGGGAATTGAAAGGAACTCCACTCTTGCCCATGCCTGTTTGAAGAACTCCGTTAGCAGTTTGGTTATTTATTTATTTCTTTATTTGTTCAACACAAATTTGGGCACCTAGTACGGTGCTCCCTACTCTCCTCTATGCGTGTAAGAAAAGTTTGGATAAATGTACGTCGAGTTGTTCATAAGAGCTTTTTCTGGGAGTTGGGGATTGGTAGGGTGAAGGTTACTTACACTTCCGCAGTGCTGTAATGTTTTATAAATACGTGGATGACATAGTTCTGTGTAGCTTCACCTGTTTTCTCATTCACAGATACTTAGGTTGTTTACAGTTTCTCACTGTTAAAACAACTGTGATAAACATACTTATCCATATCCTATAAACGTGCACAAAAGTTTTTCTAGGTCAAGAGTCTTTTCTTAGAGGCCTGTATGGTAAGGTTTTAGACTTTGTGGACCATGTGGTCTGTTGCGACTACTCACCTCTGCCTTTGTAGCAAGAAAGCAACCATAGACAGCAGTATATGAGCAAATGAGCAGTGCTGTGCTTCAATAACACTGAATTCACAGACACAGATGACTGGCAAGCTTTACCTTGCTGACCTCTTCTCTAGCATACATACCTGAAGGTGTAGTTGCTGGCCCTAAGATAGGACTGTTCTGAATAGTGTTTGCCAAATTGCACTCGAAACGATTCTATCAGTTTCCATTCCTCCCAGGAGTGTATGAGAGTTCTGTTTCCTTTGACTCTTGTTTTTTTTTTTTCCTTCAGAAATTGAATCAAACTTTATAATTAACAGTCAGTGGGCATAGGAAACAATTATCTTGTCATTTAGTTTATACTTTCATGACTAACTGAAGTTGAATATCTTCTCATGTATGTATTAGACTTTTAGATTTTCTTTTTGCTGTTTTTTTCATATTATTAGATGTCTTATTCATATATACTTGAGATATTTTAATATACGCTTAATACCCATCTTAATACCCAATACATGATGTATTTCACAACCCTTCCCTGCCAAATCTGTTACCTACTTTACCTTAATGATAACAAAAAAATAGTTTTTATTGTAATGCTAAATTAATTATATTGTCATATTTGCACTTTCTTCAACCTATTTTTACGTCTTTTCCTATCTTTAAATATACATTCATTTTTTTCTAGTAAATCTAATGTTTTATTTTTCAATTAGATCTTTAATTTATCTCAAATTTACTATTATATATGTTTTAGAGGTCAGTCAGTTCAGTCACTCAGTTGTGTCTGACTCTTTGCAACCACATGAACCACAGCATACCAGGCCTCCCTGTCCATCACCAACTCCCAGAGTTTACCCAAACTCATGTTCATTGAGTTGGTGATGCCATCCAACCATCTCATCCTCTGTCGTCCCCTTTTCCCGCCCTCAATCTTTCTCAGCATCAGGGTCTTTTCAAATGAGTCATTTCTTCACATCAGGTGGCCAAAGTATTGGAGTTTCAGCTTCAACATCAGTCCTTCCAATGAACACCCAGGACTGATCTCCTTTAGCTTGGACTGGTTGGATCTCCTTGCAGTCCAAGGGACTCTCAAGAGTCTTCTCCAAAACCACAGTTCAAAAGCAACAATTCTTTGGCTCTCAGCTTTCTTTATAGTCCAGCTCTCACATCCATACATGACTACTGGAAAAACCATAGCCTTGACTAGACAGACCTTTGTTGGCAAAGTGATGTCTCTGCTTTACATATGCTGTCTAGGTTGATCATAACTTTCTTTCTGAGGAGTAAGCGTCTTTTAATTTCATGGCTGCAGTCCCCATCTGCAGTGATGTTGGAGCCCAAGAAAATAAAGTCAGCCACTGTTTCCCCATCTGTTTCCCATGAAGTGATGGGACCAGATGCCATGATCTTTATTTTCTGAATGTTGAGCTTTAAGCCAGTTTTTTCACTCTTCTCTTTCACTTTCATCAAGAGACTCTTTAGTTCTTCCTTACTTTCTGCCATAAGAGTGATATCATCTGCATATCTGAGGTTATTGGTATTTCTCCCAGCAATCTTGATTGCAGCTTGTTTTCATCCAGCCCAGCGTTTCTCATGATGTACTCTGCATATATGTTAAATAAGCAGGGAGACAAGATGCAGCCTTGACGTACTCCTTTCCCAATTTGGAAACAGTCTATTCTTCCATGTCCAGTGATAACTGTTGGTTCCTGACCTGCATACAGGTTTCTTNCCATAAGAGTGATATCATCTGCATATCTGAGGTTATTGGTATTTCTCCCAGCAATCTTGATTGCAGCTTGTTTTCATCCAGCCCAGCGTTTCTCATGATGTACTCTGCATATATGTTAAATAAGCAGGGAGACAAGATGCAGCCTTGACGTACTCCTTTCCCAATTTGGAAACAGTCTATTCTTCCATGTCCAGTGATAACTGTTGGTTCCTGACCTGCATACAGGTTTCTTAAGAGGCAAGTCAGGTGGTCTGGTATTCCCACCTCTCTCAGAATTTTCCACAGTTTATTGTGATCCACACAGTCAAAGGCTTTGGCATAGTCAGTAAAGCAGAAATAGATGTTTTTCTGGAACTCTCTTGCTTTTTGAGTGATCCAGCGGATGCTGGCAATTTGATCTCTGGTTCCTCTGCCTTTTCTAAAACTAGCTTGAACATCTGGAAGTTCACGGTTCACGTACTGCTGAAGCCTGGCTTGGAGAATTTTGAGCATTACTTTACTAGCGGTAAAGTAATGTGCGGTAGTTTGAGCATTCTTTGGCGTTGCCTTTCTTTTGGGATTGGAATGAAAACTGACCTTTTCCAGTCCTGTGGCCACTGCTGAGTTTTCCAAATTTGCTGGCATATTGAGTGCAGCACTTTCACAGCATCACTTTTTACTTTTAAGAAGTAGGAATCTAATTTTTTATATATCTAAATACACATGTCCATATGATTTTTATATGTGTGTATATATTTATATTATATGCAGTATAATTCCTATTCAATAACTATATAGTTAGTGATATATACACACATACAGATACGCACAGATAGATATATATTTATGTTGTTAACTAAATTTTCCATTATCATTTATTCGATGTGCCTCTGTTTCCCCATGGTTTAGTAATGCTGTTTTTGGCATATGAGACGTATTTGCTGAATATTCGTGAACTCTGTTCCATTAGTCTGTTTTAGCTTCTCTCGATACCACACTTGTTTTATTTGCTATAATTCTATTAAGTCTTGTAATATGAGTTCTACTTATTTACATTTGTAAAAATGGGGTTATATTCTGTTTTGTTACTCTTTTATTCGAAATTTAGTATCAGCTTATTTTATTCAAGGATAAACCTTATTGACTTTTGATTAGAATTACATTGAATTTATAAAATAATTTAAGGAGAATGTATATCTTTACAGTATGAAGATTGGATCTTGGTTGACAGGTTGGACTCTGGATTCTAATTCGTACCTGTCACTTATCAGCACAGTGATCTTGTTTAAACTCTGCCTCAGTTTTCTCATTGGTAAAATGTAGAAAATGATTCTCTGTAAAAAATGTGAGGATTAAATGAGTTAATATGCATAAAACCCTTGGAATTTGGCAAATTCCAAGTAAATATTAGGTATTGCTATTGGTTTTATATCTCTCCATTCATTTGGGTCTTATTTTATGCCCTTCAGAAAAGTTTTGTAATATTATTCACAAAACTTTTATTGTTCAGTTGCTAAGTCATGTCCAACTCTTTGCAGTCTCATGGTCTACAGCACACCCGGCTTCCTTGTCCTTCACTTGTTCCCAGAATTTGCTCAAATTCATGTCCAGTGAGTCTGTGATAACTGTCCAAACGTCTCATCCTCTGTTGCCCATATTCTTCGTAAAACTCTTACGCATCTTCTTTTTTCATTTATTCCTAAATATCTTAGTTTTTGTTGCTACTGGGAATGAGATTTTCTCTAGTTACATTACTAAATTTGATGTGTCCAGTAGTCTTCCTGAACTCTTTTTTAGGTTGTCTCAGTAGTTTAAGATTTTCTTGAATTTTCCATTTAAATGTTAAATTGTCTCCAAGTAATGACAGTTTTGTCTTTTCCAGCCCTTTTTCCCCTCTTTGTATTATATAAGAACTGTAATACATCTTTGAATAAAGCAATGATAATTGGTGTTCTTCATCTTGCCTTGGCTTTAAAGAGAATTCTTCTGGAATTTCACCATTAAGTGTGTAGTTTACTTAAGGTTTTTGATACTGTTTATCAGGTTAAGGAATTTACCTTCTATTCCTAATTTGTTGAGAGCTGTCCTAAATTCATATTGAACTATTCAGTCAGTCGCTCAGTTGTATCCGACTCTTTGCAACCCCATGGACTACAGCACGCCAGGCCTCCCTGTTCATCACCAATTCCTAGAGTTCACCCAAACTCATGTCCATTAAGTCAGTGTTGCCATCCAACCATCTCATCCTCCATTGTCCCCTTATCCTCCTGCCTTCAATCTTTCCCAGCATCAGGGTCTTTTCCATTGAGTCAGTTCTTTGCATCAGGTGGCCAAAGGATCAGAGTTTCAGCCTCACATCAGTCCTTCCAATGAATATTCAGGACTGATTTCCTTTAGGATAGACTGGTTAAATCTCCTTGCAGTCCAAGGGACTCTCAAAAGTCTTCTCCAACACCACAGTTCAAAAGTATTTATGCTTCGGCACTCAGCTTTCTGTATAGTCCACTCTCACATCCATACATGACTACTGGAAAAACCATAGCTTTGACTAGACAGACATTTGTTGGCAAAGTGATGTCTCTGCTTTTTAATATGCTATCTAAGTGGGTTGGAAATTTTCTTCCAAGGAGCAAGCATCTTTTATTTCACGGCTGCAGTCACCATCTACAGTGATTTTGGAACCCAAAAAAATAAGGTCTGTCACTGTTTCCACTGTTTCCCCATCTATTTCCCATGAATTGATGGGACCAGATGCCATGATCTTCATTTCCTGAATGTTGAGTTTTAAGCCAACTTTTTCACTCTCCTCTTTCACTTTCATCGACAGGCTCTTTAGTTCTTCGCTTCCTGCCATAAGGGTAGTGTTATCTGCATATCTGAGATTATTGATATTTCTCCTGGCAGTCTTGATTCCAGCTTGTGCTTCATCCAGCCCAGCATTTCTCATGATGTACTCTGCATATAAGTTAAATAAACAGGGTGACAAGATTACGCCTAGACGTACTCCTTTCCCTATTTGGAACCAGTCTGTTGTTCCAGTTCTAACTGCCTCCTGACCTACATGCAGATTTGTCAAAAGGCAGGTCAGGTGGTCTGGTATTCCCATGTGTTTCAGAATTTTCCACAGTTTTGTGATCCGCACAGTCAAAGGCTTTGGCATAGACAATAAAACAGAATTAGATGATTTTCTGGAATGCTTTTGCTTTTTCGATGAATCAAAAGGTGTTGGCAGTTTGATCTCTGGTTCCTCTCCCTTTTCTAAAACCAGTTTGAACATCTGGAAGTTCACAGTTCACATACTGTTGAAGTCTGGCTTGGAGAATTTTGAGCATCACTTTACTAGCGTGCGAGATGAGTGCAATTGTGTGGTAGTTTGAGCATTCTTCAGCATTGCCTGTCTTTGGGATTGCAATGAAAAGGGAACTTTTCCAGTCCTGTGGCCAGTGCTGAGTTTTCCAAATTTACTGGCATTTTGAGTACAACACTTTCACAGCATCATCTTTTAGGATTTGAAATAGCTCAACTGGAATTCCATCACCTCCACTAGCTTTGTTTGTAGTGATGCCTCCTAAGGTGCACTTGACTTCACATTCCAGGATGTCTGGCTCTAGGTGAGTGATCTTATCATCATGATTATCTGGGTTGTGAAGATCTTTTTGTACAGTTCTTCTGTGTGTTTTTGCCACCTCTTCTCAATATCTTCTGCTTCGGTTAGTTCCATACCGTTTCTGTCCTTTATTTTGCCCATCTTTGCATGAAATGTTCCCATGGTATCTCTAATTTTCTTGAAGAGATCTCTAGTCTTTCCCTTTCTGTTGTTTTCCTCTATTTCTTTGCACTGATCACTGAGGAATGCTTTCTTATCTCTCTTTGCTATGCATTGGAACTCTGCATTCAAATGGGTTTACCTTTCCTTTTCTCCTTTGCCTCTTGCTTCTCTTCTTTTCACAGCTATTTGTAAAGCCTCCTCAGACAACCATTTTGCCTTTTTGCACTTCTTTTTTTGGGGGATAGTCTTGACCCTTCCCTCCTGTGCAATATCAGGAGTATGCATCCATAGTTCTTCAGGCACTCTCTCTATCAGATCTAATCCCTTGAATCTGTATATCACTTCTTCTGTATAATCATAAGGAATATGATTTAGGTCATATCTGATTGGTCTAGTGGTTTTTCCCTACTTACTTCAGTTTAAGTCTGAATTTGGCATTAGCAGTTCATGATCTGAGCCACAGTCAGCTCTCGGTCTTGCTTTTGCTGACTGTATAGAGCTTCTCCATCTTTGGATGCAAAGAATATAAGCAGTCTGATTTTGGTGTTGACCATCTGGTGATGTCCATGTATAGAGTCTTCTCTTGTGTTGTTGGAAGAGGGTGTTTGCTCTGACCAGTGTGTTCTCTTGGCAAAATGCTATTAGCCTTTGTCCTGCTTCATTCTGTACTCCAAGGCCAAATTTGCCTGTTACTCCAGGTGTTTCTTGACTTCCTATTTTTGCATTCCAGTCCCCTGTAATGAAAAGGACATCTTTTTTGGGTGTTAGTTCTAGAAAGTCTTGTAGGTCTTCATAGAACCGTTCAACTTCAGCTTCTTCAGCATTACTGGTCAGGGCATAGACTTGGATTCCCATGATATTGAATGGTTTGCCTTGGAAACAGAGATTATTCTGTCGTTTTTGAGACTACATCAAGTACTCTTTCGGACTCTTTTGTTGACTGTGATGGCTATTCCATTTCTTCTAAGGGATTCCTGCCCACAGTAGTAGTTATAATGGTCATCTGAGCTAAATTCACCCATTCCAGTCCATTTTAGTTTGCTGATTTCTAAAATGTCAACATTCATTCTTGCCATCTCCTGTTTGACCATTTCCAATTCATGGACCTACCATTGCTATGCAGTATTGCTCTCTACAGCATTGGACTTTACTTCCATCACCAGTCACATCCACAGCTGGATGTTGTTTTTGCTTTGGCTCCATCTTTTCAGTCTTTCTGGAGTTATCTCCAGTAGCATAGTGGGCACCTACCAACCCCAGGAGTTCATCTTTCAGCATCCTATCTTTTTGCATTTTCGTTCTGTTCATGGGGTTCTCAAAGCAAGAATACTGAAGTGGTTTGCCATTCCCTTCTCCAGTGGGCCATGTTTTGTCGGAACTCAACACCATGATCTCTCCATCTTGGGTGGCCCTACACGGCACTGCTCATAGTTTAATTGAGTTAGATAAGGCTGTGGTTCATGTGATCAAATTGGTTAATTTTCTGTGATTGAGGTTTTCAGTCTATCTGCTCTCTGATGGAGAAGGATAAGAGGCTTATGGAGCTTCCCGATGAGAGAGACTGATTGAGGGGGAAATGGGTCTTGTTCTGAGGGGCGGGGCCAGGATCAGTAAGTCTTTAATACATTTTTCTGTTGATTGTTGGGGCTGTGTTCCCTCCCTGCTATTTACCAGAGGCCAAACTATGGTGGAGGTAATGAAGATAACGGTGGCCTCTTTCAAAAGATCCCATGCAGGCCCTGCTACGCTCAGTCCCCGCAGCCCTGCAGCAGGCCACCACCAACCCACGCCTCCACTGGAAACTCCTGGACACACACGGGCAAGTCTGGGTCAGTCTCTTGTGGGGTCACTGCTCCTTTCTCCTGGGTCCTGGTGCACACAAGGTTCTGTTAGTTTCCTCCAGGAGTCTTATTTCCCAGTCCTATGTAAGTTCTGGCTGCTCTATGATGGGGTTAATGGTGGCCTCCTCCAAAAGGACTTATGCGCTACCCAAGTCTGCTTCACCCAGAGCCCCTGCCTCTGTGGCAGGTCACTGCTGACCCGTATGTTAACAGGAGATAACCAAACACAGTTCTTTCTCAGTCTCTGTGGGGTCTCTTGGTCCTGGTGCACATAAAGTTCGTTTGAGCCCTCTGAGTGTCTCTGGTGGGTATGGAGTTTGATTCTAAATGCAATTTCAATATATATATCAAATCATATTACTATATAATTTTTATATCAATTTTTCAAAAGTCATACCATCTCTGTATGCCTGAACAATTAAGCATTTTGCATTTAAGTTAATTTCATAAATATTCAAGATTGTCATATAGAGAATGGAAAGAAATGCTACTGGCTTCTTCCATTTTATGTTGAGTAACAAAAGCACACAGGTTATTGTGGAAGCAGTCATCAAGGTGATGACTTGATTACAGGCTTTAGTGACCTAATAGCAATACAGAAGTATAGTTCTGTGAAGAGGAATGTTAGATATTTTTCCTGTTTTCATCCTCTAAATATTAAAAATTTTGACTTGGGACTTTATTGGTGAGAGGGAGCTAGTTATCTAAAGAGAGGAAAACAATGAAATATTATGAAAGTAGTAAGTGTAGATAGTTTTGTTGTTTCCGTAATGCCAGGATGTATTTAGTATCTGATGTGGAAGGGATCACTCATCTCTGCAGAATCTTTAGAGAGCTACCAAAAGTACTTCTTCAGCATATTTTCATGGTGAAAATTGGACATGGTAACATGTCTTAATTAGAAAATATTATTTACCTTAAGTTCACTATTTTCAGAATCGTGATAGAGAATCAGCATAGTTGTAGTGTTACAAAGGAGGGACAGAGAGAGGAAGTTTTCTCTTTTGGTGAGCACAAATTTTTTGAGCTTTTCCATGTTTGTTTATCATAATGAAGCAGCAACAGTAATCATTCCTACTATGGCAACAAAATCATAAGGACATTGTATTTAAACAAAACTATGTTTGATCAAAGGGTAAGTTTGTATGTAAGTTTTTTAGCTATATATACTTAAAGCTGTTCATTATAACACTTTAATTATCTATTGAAGCATACATGCTCAAAATCTTTTTTTGATGGGTACGTAATCATAAAAAGTTTGGAAATGACTCCATCTAGTTTCTGACACTTTTTCCTCGTTTGATCTGTAGTTACTGCTTTGTGTTCACTTGAAGATCTCAGTATATGGGAAAAGCAATAACTCTTACCATCATTGTGATCTTTAGTGTTGGGAATAATGTTTAGCTGCAGTAAGTATTTGGGAAAACTAACTCTGAAAGGTACTGCTGACCTGTAACAGGAATAAGCTTGGGGAAGATTATTATTATTTTTTACATACTGTTGCTTCTTAACTCAGATGCTCTTTCTCTTTACAGGATGCTCTACTTTATATAAACCCATTTTACTATATTGACATCTGAATTAATATAAAAGTTTAAATTCAGATGTAATTTTCTTTTTGAAATAGTTTTTGAGAACAGCTTTTAAATACCAGTTTCACACTGTTATGTATCATTTGTTGTTCAGTTGCTCAGTCATGTCCAGCTCTTTGCTACTCTGAACTGCAGCATCCCAGGCTTTCCTGTCCTTCACTATCTCCCTGAGTTTGCTCAAACTCATGTCCATTGAAATCCATGATACCATCTAACCATATCTTATCCTCTGTCGTCCCCTTCTCCTTCTGCCTTCAATCTTTCCCAGCATCAAGGTCTTTTCCAGTGAGTTGGCTCTTTGCATCAGATGGCCAAAGTATTGGAGTTTCAGCTTCATCATCAGGCCTTCCAGAGAATATTCAGGACTGATTTCCTTTAGGATGGATTGGTTGGATCTCCTTGCAGTCCAAGGGACTCTCAAGAGTCTTCTCCAATACCACAGTTCAGAAGCATCAATTCTTCAGCACTCACCTTTCTTTATGGTCCAAGTAGATACATGACTTGGATTTGTACAGTTTTCGTAAATCTAGAGATCTGTTGTTATAAAGTTAGATATGTTAAAAAGTTGAACTGATCCACTGATGTCCTCAGTATATGAATATGTATATATATATGTATATGTATCTAATTTTCACGTAAGAATGATTTTATATAATCCTAAGCTTTTAAATGGTAACCGTAGAGTGGTTAATGTTAAATTAATATTAAAAACTAATGTTTTTAATAAAAATAGACCTAATTTGGTTACTTATTTTATTTTAGCGAAGAATAACCAGAATTCAACAAATAGAAAAGGACATACTTCGTATACGACAGCTTTTACAGTCCCAAGCAACAGAAGCAGAGGTTAGTAAATTGTCTATTTTGTTTACAGGTGTAATCATAGGTGGTTATCCTAAGAAGAGAAGATGTTGTACAGTTAGCACAGTGTCATTGAAATAGATGTTCTAGAGAATTGAGACATTTGATAAGCTTTTTCATTAAATTAAGTAGGTTTCAGAAACCTATGCTACTGTAATTTCTTCATAACGTTTAGTCAATTAAAGCTTATAGAGCCATAAATAGATACCTTACGTCAGTTATCTGTTTACATGTAATTTGGCTACTAACAGTTTGTAAATAAGCTATCTCCTTGTGTAATCCATAGTAAAAATTGATCATATACACTTATCTATGCTTACTTTACAAACTTCATTAAAATGACAGTAAAAGGATAAAATGAAAAAGCACAAATACCAGGGAAGGTGACAATTAATAAAGTTAGGAGAACTGCAAAGCAGATAAATCATTCTTCTAGATTATGGTAGAGAGTTGACCCTGCAGTGAGCACTAGTAGGTCACAAAGCAACTCATTTTACACTGTGGAGTCCTGAAAGTTTCCAGAATTGGTTACACTTAGGTGCTTCTGGATATGAGGATTAAAAAGGGGATTAAAACCATGTTTGTCAGCTCTGCAGCTAAAATTTGGTTTTGATCGCCACACAGAAGGATGGGATATAAAAACCATTCCTTCAGCTGTCTGTTTATAGCCACTGAATTTGGGCACTTCTCACCTTGTTTATGGGCAAATAGAAGGAAAACCTACATGGAACTTAAATGAACTATTGCTGAATAGGGAAAAACAGCATGTGGGAGGCTCAGAGAAAATAAAGTATTTGCTTCTTAAGTCACCTACAGGAAGACCTGTCTCTATGCAATAAGAGCAAAAAGTGTTGAATACAAGTCCACATTAAACAATACAGAATTGTTGCTAGGAAAAATTGGCTCAGTATTTGGGGATACATCAATGCAAAGTTTCCAATGTGCAGCCAGATTGAGACTCACATTCCAGATCATACAGGAAAATAGAAGAGAATGCAAAGAATGAAACATCAACCTAGTGCTTTATTTTAAATATAATTACTAAAAACACAAATTGATATTTTTAAATGTTTATAATATACAAAATAGTATGTTTGATCCCATATTTTAATATGCACAAATAAACATAGTGTATCAGAAATAATATGAAAAGGCAGATAACCATTGTTAATACCTCCTTTAGTTTGGCCAGTTTTGTAATGTTTTTATAGTAACTGTACAGCTTTTACAGTGAGAGAAAACTTTTGTATGCAAAACAAATTTGGCATGTCCTTTCATCACCAGCATGCTTCCCAGGTAGTTCGGGGGTAAAGAATCCGCCTGCCAACACAGGAGACTCAGGTTCTGTCACTGTGTCGGGAAGATTCCCCCGGAGAAGGAAATGGCAGCCCACTCCAGTATTCTTGCCCGGGAAATCCTATAGGAAGGGAAACCCGGTGGACTACTGTCCACGGGGTTGCGAAAGAGTCGGGCATGACGTAGCAACTAAACAACAGCAACAACACTCATCGCCAGCACATTCCACCCATGGAAAGTCTGATCAAATAATGAATAGTTCTGTTTGGAGGCAGAAACTTAGTGCAGGCCCATTTATGCCCAGGGAAGACAACTAATTCTAATGTTAAAAAGTATAATTTTTGAAAATAGTATCTTTAAGACTCTCTTCATCCATGCCTTGCTTTTTAAATATCTTAGAAGCTTTGGCTTCAGTACATCGGAATTTGAAATATGTAGAAACATGTATTTGCTAAGTAGTCAAGTTCACTGTAATAGTCACATTGTTAAGAGTAGTTTAACCTGGATGTTTTAAGTCAGTATGAACCAAATATTTGTAATATACAGAATGTGTCCTTTTTTGCAGTGTTAATCCTTCATGACTGTTTTTTTCCTTCCAAAATAAAACAAAACTATCTCTTTACTCCTTTTTCAATGTCATTAGCATTGCTATGTGTGGCATTCTGGTTATTATGGCCCCTTTGGGTTTCCAGGGTAGTTTATCTGTGTGTGTGTGTGTGTGTTTTCTAGATCAAAAATACTATACTCTATTTTTAAAAGTGTTTTTAGAGAGGCAACTTTTGTTTTTTATTGAGCAGCACTGCATTTATATTTTCTTTTTATGTATATTTTTTCTGCTTTGAGTTTTTGCTGTTTTTCTAGCTTCTTTAGTTACAGTTAGTTTTTGTTCACCATCTTTCTTATATTGCAATTTTTACTGTCTAGCTGCATCAGCAGGGTTTTTTTTCTTAATTTCTAGGTCAGTATTTACATTTATCTTTTGTACTTGACTGACTCTCTTCTGTGTGTGGAAGAGCCTTCTTTGCTATTAGTATTGCTGCACAGGACTTCTTTTGGCCATCGTTTGCCTGGTATAATATACTCACTGTCACTACATTTCCAAACTTTACCAACATTATGGCCTCCAGAAATTCCTCAGAAAAATTGTCATTTGTTAATAACAGTTCTCATTGTCAGCACAATTATAAGTTTATTGCAGGTTGGGGGCTTGTTTATGTTTTTTTATCTGTTCAAGATTTCATTTATATCATTGGATTTGGGACCAACTGTCTACCACTGTAACAGTCTATTCTTGTTTCTTTTTGTTATAAAAATGGCCATATTTTTCATAGCCTTAAGTGGTTACATTTTTTCAGTGAATATAAACTAAAAGAAGGTTTCATGTCCTATTTAAGAAAGAAAGAAAACTTTAATTTTGCTGTTTGATGTTTCTTTATTACTATCAGAAGGAGAAGCTAGAAAATGGAGAAAACTGGAGGTCAGATACTCATAAATTCGTTCACATACAGTATAGAGAAGAAAAGATGTCTGCCAAATAATTTATCCACCAGGAAGCATCTTATAACACTATCTTTGCCCTACCTGCTAACGACTATGGTTTAGGGTCTAGATGCAGAATAAAACTCAGATGATATAACTATTGCACTTGATTCAAATCTTGGAAATTCCAAGAGGGTACATGAGGCAACGAGTGCTACCACTTTCTTTTGTATTCTTTCCATTAGGTTATTTACTGTATACATTTTGGGGAGAGGGGCCCCAAAAGATGCGAGCTATAAGGAAAATTGTGGCATGGTTTAATAATCTCTAGAAAATAGCCAGTGAGAAATAGTTTTTAAAATCCCATGCAGAGTACTCTTATAACTCATTAATAAAGAGACATCCCAACTTACAGATGGGCTAAAGATTTGAATACACATGTCACCAGAAAAATACATAGGGATGGCTAATAAGCATATGAAAATAGGCTCAACATCATTGGTCGCTAAGGAAGTTAAGTTAAAAACACAAGGCTATATCACTCTATACTCACTAGGATGGCTGTAGTCATGAAGAAAACAGTCAGCATTGGCAAGGATGTGGATCAATAGAAGCTGTCACATGTTGCTGATGGGAGTGTAGAATGGTTCAGCCGCTTGGAAGTTTGGCAGTTACTTGAAGTATTAAACGTACAGTTACCATATAACCCAGCAGTTCCACTTCTAGCTGTCTAAGAGAAATGAGCACATTTGTCCACACAGAGACTTTAATTTGAATATTCATAGAAGTATTACTCACAGTAGCCCAAAAGTAGAAAAATGCAAAAGTGCGTCAACTGATGAATCAGTAAATAAAATGTATACCATTACAGTGTAATACTATTCGGCAATTAAAAGGAGCGAATTGTTGACACACACTAGAACAGAGGTGGACCACAAAAACATTACACTGAGTAAAGTAGCTAGACAGGCAAGTCCATGTATTCCATCTACAGTAAATACACAGAAAAGACACGTTTACAAAGTAGAGTCATCGTGACTTGGAGCTGTGAGTGGGAATGGGGATTACCTGTAAATGAGCACGAAGGATCTTTTTAGAATGATGAAATTGGTCTAAAACTGAAGTATGGTGATGCTTGGTAAGTTTATTCAAAGTCATCGAGTTGTACACTTTAAAGTGAATTGTCTTATAGGCATTGTAAATCCAACATACCCAAAGCATAATTAATGATGGTCTCCTAAGTGCTCCTTGGGACCTCCACATCCTCCCAGCCCTCATTCTCCTTTAGTGTTACCTGTCTCTGTGAATGGCGCCAGCATTGTTCAGCTGTGTGAGCTAAGAAACAGAAGAGTAGTTTGTGGCCCCAGACCTCTTCTTCCACTCACTGTATCCAGGCTGTCATGCAGTCCTTCCGATTGACCCCTGTCTCCACTGCTTTTATCTCCATCAGTGCTGCCCTGGGTGTAAAGGACCCTCTTCTCCCACTTATGTTAATATGTAGTCTGCAAGTTGATCTCTTCTGTTTCCCACCTACTTAGACCATTTAAAATTTGAGTTTAAACAGTCAGAATACATGCACCTTTTCCCTTTAGTATTACTAGTATTGGTTTTGTAGGGGCCTGAGTGCCATCTGAGAATCACACTGAAATTCAACAAAATCAGTAAGTTCCTTTTTTTACCCATCTCTCTGTTCTACTTTTCACACTGTAATTCTTTGATATCCTAGAGCAAACCATGTTCCTCCCATCCCAGCTCCTTGGCATATGGTCTCTATTTCCCTGAATTTTTGCATATGGTCTCTGTTTCCTTCATCCCATTTCCTAGATCTCCTGTTTATATTTCAGATCTCAGTCCAAACAACGCTTCCTAAGAGAGCACTTCCCCGGACTCCCACAATGTCTGATGTCACTCTGTTACATATCTTTATAAGCACCCTGTACCCTTTCTTCAGAGTACTTGTCGAAGTTTTTAACTTTATTGTTGTTTCTTTCATTATTTGATAGTATCCCTGACTAGACTAAATCTTGAAGAGTGCATTGAACAATGTCTGGTTTCATCTGCTGTATTCTCCAGCCCTATTGCAAGTCACTAACATAGCACATATTCAATAATTGCTTCTATACTGACATCTTCACTGATGTTGGCGTCAAATCTTTGTGGATTTAGTGCTCATTGATCCATTTTTTTTCTCTTTAATGACTTTGTATTCCCTACTTTAGATGATTTTGTTGAATTTTATAGTGTCACTTTCCCATGGTATTTTCTTGTTTCTGAATTATTGGGACTACCTCTCTTTTGCCTATGTATAACTTACACTTGTTTATTGATGGAAATAGTATATGTAAGTTATTTTTAAGTCACATTTTAAATGGTCTAGGAATGCTTTATGTTTAAAGAAATTCCAGTGGAAGCCACTCTGTAATATAGTTTTCCATTATCATGTCACACTTTTTACTGTGTGATTTTTAATTTTGCCTATAATTTTCCGAGAGGAGGCACACTGGTAATTGTTTCTGTAAAAGATGATTGATAGATTATTGTATTTCTTTGATTCTGTGGTGATATTTTTCAAAGTGACTGCTTAGTATTAGATGTAATCTGTCTTGAAATGACTGCTTTTACTGGATATAATCTTGCCCTTTCACTTTACATAACAGATGGTGGTTACATTAGAAAAGGTTTTGGTCTTCTTCATATTAGAATCTAAGAGCTTATCTGTTGGTTTCATGTGACTTCTATTAGCAGATGTATATAAAAATATATATGTGTGTATAAATGTACTTACATAGAAGGTATTTATAAGCTTAGGTCGTAACTGTTATATTTGCAGCTCTATTAAATGCCAGAATCATGTGACCTTGCGGAAAAGACAGTTATTTGTTCTAGTTGGGTTATGTCCCTGATAGTGATGTGAGCACAGCTGGTGGAGGATGGTGTTTCTGTGAGTCTCAGAAAATCCTTTGTCTTGTGCGGCTCTATTGCTCGAGGGACACACTTCACTTTCCTTTTACCGAAATAGTCAACTGACAACCCTGCTGGAGGTTATGAAGTATGAAATGCAGTTCCAGCTTTTGTAAACCTGTGTTTGTGTATGCATTCAGAGCTTTAAAGCAAGAAAGAAGGAACGCTGTGGGCTGAGAAAGCATGCACCATTTTTGTGTGTACTGATGTTAACTCCGTATTAACAGAGGTCATCTCAGAGCAAGCATGAAGCGGGCTCCCATGAAGCTGAACGGCAGAATGAAGGGCAAGGAGTGGCAGAAATCAACATGGCAACCTCTAGTAGCGGTCAGGTAAATAAATTATTTCATTAATTTTTTTCTAGTTAACTGTTTAAATATTTAAAAAGAAATACTGAGTGAGGTGATTCTCAGAACGATCTGTACATATTATCTGTTTCCTTATTCCTAAATGGATATCTCCAGAAGAATTCAGGACTAAAATGCTATGTCATTTTTCATTATATTTAACAATGATGCTTTCAGAATTTCCAAGTATATTTTATAGCTCTAAATTATGTCTCTCTGTTTTAGCCTAAAATGATTAATGTGAGTAGAGTTTCTCTGAAGAATAAATACTAAGCTGCATTTTGGTCATATGTGATTTGACCTAGTTATTATTGCATGCATTGAATAGATTTGCTCTTTCTCTGTGGCATTCTTTCTAAGACATTTTTTTTTTTTAAATCATAAAGAGTTAATATTCTCATCTTCAGTTGTATTTCAAGATTATACAAACACAGCATTGAAATAAATGATTCTAATGCCCATTTAAAAAGTAAATACATACCCTAGTCATATTTACTATTATCATTAGCAAAATTATGGAAGATAATATTTTTTAATGTAGAGCATTATCTTGTGTTGCCATCAGTTTTCCATTAGAGTTTGATTGGAATGCATCCTGATATGACAGTGTTTTTCTTTGGAATGTTCTGTATTCTCCACATTTTTTCAAGCAATATTTTATGTTTTAAATGAATGATTTTTTAAAATGCAGTTTCAGCTAAGTTGATTTTAAGGAAGTTGTCTTACTGTTGATATAAAATATTCCTTTAGTGTTTATAGGTTACTTTTAATGATACTATTTATTTAGAAAGAACATGGTTTTATTAGTTCATTAAAATTTAAAGTTTAAAATGTCTCATACTTAATATTTAAATTTACCATGTTTAAACAGAAATATACTTCCTTTTAATATTACTGGTCCACATTGTACTGGGTAATACTCTACAAATGGGTAAATTAGGGCAAAAGAAATTATATTTAAATAGTACACTAGGGTTCTTTGTCTACTACTTAGGGAATTGTTTGGAAATATCATGTGATTCTACACATATGTAGAAAGAAGTTCTGTCTTGACAATTATTTTTTTTTTTTGCTTTAGGATTAAGACTCCCTATTAATGCTTTGGGTCATATTTCAGTTATTATATCCTTTAAAGCCTCACCTAGCCAATAAGCTGGATATTTATTTTTTTCAGTTGAATTCCTATCTCACTTCTTACATCAAAATTTAACTCTAAATCTATTAGATTTAATGTCGAAAATGAAAACTTTAAAAAACAGTTTACTCATTTGCCCGCTTCGTGTCTTTGGTCGCAGCACGTGAGACCTTCACTGTGCCATGCGGGATCTTCTGTTGCACCTTGCAGGCCCAGTAGTTGTGGCCCTCGGGCTTAGTTGCCTTGCAACATGTGGGATCTTAGTTCCCAGACCAGGGGTCAAACTCACATCCCGTGCATTAGAAGGCAGATTCTTAAATCACTGAACCAGGGACGTCCCCCAAATGAAAACTATTAAAAATATTAAAAGGTAAGAAAATGAGGATAGAATTTTGACAATCATGAAGTGAGTAAGAAACTGTAAAAGAACGATGGGTTTCATCTAAAAATGTAAGACTTTAGTGTGCCATAAAATCATAACAAACATAGAAGACAAAAACCAAGATCACATTAATGACGCAATCACAGCTTCCAGACCCTACTGTAGGTAAGTGGTGTATCTGTGAGACTGATTTAGTCATGCCAGAATCCCTTTACCTGTCTTAACAGGATTGACACACATGACAGACTCTTGGGGTTTGTTCATTTCTTTTGTTATTTGCTCCAGAGACAAAAACAATTAACACTGACAAAAATGAAAATAATCTGTCTGACTTTCTCGGGATCACAGTAATAGGATCCATCAAAGCCCCTACCCTAGCACCCTCATCTCTACTGCTGTGTGGAAGGAAGCTCACTGTCCCTCGCCTGGTTTCCTGCCCACAGCCACTCTGCCAGAATGATCTTTCACGAGTAAATCCCCCTCCTGGTAAAATCCTTTGTTGGCGTCCCTCGGTCCTTAGAAAAAGACAAGCCTTTATCACGACCTGTATAATCTGGCTCCTGCCCAAACTTGCCAGCTCTCTGCCACCCTGTGCTCCCAGCGCTTGTGCCACACTGGCCCATCAGGACCTCCCCCGACTGGGCTTCCTCTGCTGCAGCCTGCACAGCGTCTGCACCTGTTCTCTGCTGTGATTCTCATCCCGCTTCTCTCAGTCAGCATCAGTTTATGGGCATCTGAACTTAAGCATGATTTCTCTCAAGAGGCTTGAACTGTTCACATCCCGTTATTACGGGCTGTCCTAGCTTGTTCTTCTCACTTTGAAGACCACATTTGCAGTTTTATATTTATTTATGTGACTATTTCTGTTCTCCCTACTAGATTGTAAGCTCCAGAAAGACAGAAATTCTTTCCAGTTTTATCCATTTTTATATCCCTACAGTCCCTGATAAATAGTAGATAATAGCAATGAATATATGCAGGTTGGAAAGGATAACTAACATCCCTTCTAGAAATAGGGGTTTTTGATCTGTGATTAATCTCCCTTGAAAGTTAAATGAAAAGAGAAGGCTAGAAGTAAATTATATGAGCTAGATCCCTACTTGCTTAGTATATAACTTTATGTGTAATTCATTTATGAATAGATTCTTAGCTTTTCCTTTTAATATTTAGAACCAGATCTTTAGTGACACAATCCTGTTGGTTATTTTATATATATCAAAGTGTACATATCTGTTAGTCCCATACTTCTAATTTATACCTCCTCCCATTTCCCCTTTGATAACCACAAGTTTGTTTTCTGTGTCCAAGAAAACTTTCTTTTAAATTGAAGTACAATTGGTTTACTTTATTGTGTTAGTTTTAGCTCTACAGCAAAGTGATTCTGTAATATATACATATTTTTTGGATTATTTGTATCTGTTAATCCTGTACCTTTAATTTGTCCTTCCCCCTCCCCTGTAGTAACCATAAGTTTGTTTTCTGTGTCTGTGAGTCTATTTCTGTTTTGTATGTAGATACATTTGTATTGTTTTTTAGATTCCACGTATAAGTGATATCATACAATATCTGTCTTTATCTGACTTCCCTCACTTAGTGTGACATTCTCTGGCTCCATCCATGTTGCTGCAAGTGGCAGTATTTCATTCTTTTTTGTGACTTCTTAAACCATTGTATCTTCTTAAACCATCATCTGTTGATGGGTACTTGGGTTCTTTCCATGTCTTGGTTATTGTAAATATGTTGCTGTGAACATTGGGGTGGATTTATCTTTTCAGATTAGAGTTTTCATCTTTTTAGGATTTATGGCCAGGAGTGAGATTGCTGGATCATGTGATAACTCTATTTTTAGTTTTTTAAGAAACCTCCATACTGTTTTTCATTGTGGCTGTACCAATTTATATTCCCACTCATAGTGTAGGAGGGTTTCCTTTTCTCCACATTCTCTCCAGACTTTTTCCTTTGATGGTGGCCATTTTTAATTTGAATTTCTCAGTAATCAGTGATGTTGAGCGTCTTTTCATGATTTGTTGGCTATCTGTGTGTCTTTTCTGAAGGAATGTCTGTTTAGGTCTTCTGTCCATCCTTTGATTTTGTTGTTTTTATTTATTTATTTATTATTATTTTTTTGATACTGAGTTGTATGAGCTGTTTGTACATTTTGGATATTGGCTGTCAGTCACATCACTTGCAAATATTTTCTCCCAGTCTGTAGGCTGTGTTTCTGTTTTGTTGATAGTTTTCTTTACTGTAAAAAATCTTTTAAGTTTGACTAGGTCCCATTTGTTTATTTTTGCTTTTATTTGTTTTCCCTTGGGAGACTGATCTAAGAAAATATTGCATAATTTGAGACTATGAGACTATTTTGNCATCACTTGCAAATATTTTCTCCCAGTCTGTAGGCTGTGTTTCTGTTTTGTTGATAGTTTTCTTTACTGTAAAAAATCTTTTAAGTTTGACTAGGTCCCATTTGTTTATTTTTGCTTTTATTTGTTTTCCCTTGGGAGACTGATCTAAGAAAATATTGCATAATTTGAGACTATGAGACTATTTTGCCTGTGTTTTCTTCCAGAAATTTTACGGTATCATGTCTTATATCTAGGTCTTTAAAACAGTTTGAGAGGGTTTTTTTGGCTTGTTTGTTTATGGTGTGAGGGTGTGTTCTAACTCCACTGATTGACATGTAGCTGCCCAGCTTTCCTAGTGTCACCTGCTGAAAAGACCTTCTTTCCTCCATTGTGTACTGTTACCTCCTTTGTCAAGGATTAATTGACTGTAGGCATGTGGGTTTAGTTCTGGGCTCTTTATTCTGCACTTTTGGTCTGTGTATCTGTCTGTCTCATGTTTTTGTACAAGTACCATGCTGTTTTGATTACTGTAGCTTAGTAGTATTATCTGAAGTCCCAAAGCAGTCTGCAGATTTAATGCACTTCCTGTCAAAATGCCTATGACATTTTTCACAGAACTAGAACAAATAATACTAAGATTCATATGGAACCAGAAAAGGCCCAGAATTGCTAACGCAATCCTGTGGGCAGAGGACACCTATAGAATACATAACTATTGTGCCATTATTACGCTCCCAAAGAAACTAACAGTAATTCCTCAGTAGCATCAGATAACTAGTCAGTATTCAGATCTGCAGTTGTTTCATAAATGTCATAAGTTTTAAATTTATTTGACACAAGGGCCAGATAAAGTTCACGCACAGAGACTGGTTAATGTGTCTTTGAAGTCTCTTTTAATCTATAGGTTTCTTCTTTGTCTCTTAGATTTTTGCTGTATATTTGTTGAATAACCAGTTATTTGTCTTCTTAAGTTTTCCATAGTCTGAATTTTGCTAGGAACATCTGCATGGTGAGGTTTGACCACTCTCTTTGTCTTCTGTATTTCCCTGTAAATTGGTATTTGGCTCTAGAGATATGATCAGGTTTGGTCTCAGGCCCTCATTCTATGGCCAAGACTTTCATAGGTAGCATAATGGTCTTCCACCAAGAAGCACATAACATCTGGTGGGCTCTCTTTTTGTGATATTAACAGCATTTATATTTAATGTCTAGCTTCACTAATTCACTAAGGGTTATAGAATTAGTTGTAGTACTTCAATAAAGAGAAACTTCTCCTTATCTACTGTTGGGCCACTTCCATGTACCATCTGTATGAAAAAAGGCAAGGTGGAGAGGGTGCTTGCTTCTTTTGCTTCTTCCCCCTCTTACACAGTTTCACAGTGAGTTGGAGACTGTTGCTACCTCTATGGTGAACTTTTTAGAGTCACTTTGTTTTGTTTTGTTTTCTCAGAAAAATACTATTTTTGAGTCACTTCCTAAAGTGAGCATGATAGAAGAGGGGTTTATACCCAGCAGATGTAGTTGAAATTGACCATGTCCCAGTTGTGCTGATTGAGCTGCCAGGCATAGTCCTTCTTGGGACCTTTGGCACACATTTGAGTGCCTGTGATGGCAGTGGGTATTGAAGGGTGGATAGAGGAGGACCAGAAAATAGGGAGGTGCTTGATTCTAATGTGTGCGAAAAGGAGGTGCAGGTCAGAAGCAACAGTTAGAACCAGACATGGAACAACAGACTGTTGGTTCAAAATCTTGGAAAGGAGTCCATCAAGGCTGTATATTGTCACCCTGCTTATTTAACTTATATGCAGAGTACATCATGTGAAATCTCAGGCTAGAAGACTCATAAGCTGGAATCAAGATTGTTGGAAGAATATCAGCAACATCAGATTTGCAGATGATACCACTCAAATGGCAAAAAGTGAAGAGGAACTAAAGAACTGCTGGATGAGGATGAAATAGGAGAGTGAAAAAGCTAGCTTAAAATTCAACATTCAAAAAATGAAGATCATGGCATCCTGTCTTGTCATTTCATGGCAAATAGATGGAGAGAAAGTGGGAACAGTGGAGATGTTATTTTCTTGGGCTCCAAAATCACTGCAGATGGTGACTGCAGCCATGAAATTAAAAGACACTTGCTCCTTGGAAGAAAATCTATGACCAACCTAGACAGCATATTAAAAAGCAGACACATTACGTTGCCAACAAAGGTCCATCTACTCAAAGCTATGGTTTTTCTAGTAGTCATATATGGATGTGAGAGTTGGACCGTAAAGAAGGCTGAGCACTGAAGAAGTGATGCTTTTGAACTGTGGTGTTGGAGAGTACTCTTGAGAGTCCCGTGGACTACAGGGAGATCAAACTAGTCAATCATAAATGAAATCAACCCTGAATATTCATTGGAAGAACGTATCTGGAATCTCCAATACTTTGGCCACCTGATGCAAAGAGGCGAGTCATTGAAAAAGACCCTGATGCTGGGAAAGATTGAGGGCAAGAGGAGAAGGGGGCAGAGAAGGATGAGATGGTTGAATGGCATCACCAACCCAAGAGACCTGAGTCTGAGTAAACTCCAGGAGATAGTGAAGTACAGGGAAGCCTGGCATGCTGCAGTCCATGGGGTCACAAAGAGTTAGACATGACTTAGCAACTGAACAACAATGACCGTTTCTTACAAATTACTGCTTCTCTGGTCCCTCTGAAGGATGATGGTGCAGACTTAATCATAATAAAAAGGCCCAGGAAAGAGTCTCAAGACTCAAATTCTGGCTTATAGGTAGTATGGGTATGGGAATGTTCTCTTGGAATCTCCTTATAATAAATCCGTCTGGGTTTCTAGCTAGACAGTTTGGGAGAGCAGAGTGGAGAGTGTCCCAAAATCAAGAATCTGTATAGAAAGATACTAAGTCTGAAGCTTAAAGGTGATTTGATGTCTACACTGAAATGAATGTCAGAACATGTTTCAATGTAGACATGGGTTTTTCCTTGCTTCATAATATAACCTCTTGTTTCTCTTCTGTTTCAAACAGTGTGTTAGTTATCTGTTGCTGCCTGACAAATTTAGCAGCTTAAATCGGCAACCATTTACTGTCTCTGTAGATCAGGAATCCTGGTGCAGCTTAGCTAAGTACCTCTGGTTCAGGGTCTCTCATAGGCTGCGGTCACCATGTTGGCTGTGGCTGCAGTCATCTCAAGATTTGATGAGGGGAGGATCTGCTTCTAAACTCACCGTATGACTGTTAGCAGGCCTCAGGCCTCCAGGCTGTCGGCCAGTGATATCATTTCTTGCCACCAAGGCCTCTGCAAAGAGCAGTTCATAGTGTAATATCTGGCATCCCTCAGAGAAGAACAAGAGAGGGTATCCAGGATGGAAGCCACAGTCTTTGTAAACTTCTAACTTATCTTGAAAGTGACTTCTCATCATATCTACAGCACTCTTTTCACTAAAAGCCTTTCACTAAATCTAGGTCACACTTAAACACAGGGGTAGTTCATAAAGTGGTGAATTCCAGAAGACGAGGATCCTTATGGGCTGTGTTACATCCTTACTGCCAGAAACAGAGTATTTAGATATATCCTTAAAGACAGTACATGGGGTCGCAAAGAGCCGGACACGACTGAGCGACTGAACTGAACTGAACTGAAAGACGGTGTGCTTGCTTCAGGATAAGGAGTCATTCATTCCCTCCTGTAGATCAAAAGCAGCCCTTTGCCAAAATTTCCTTAAAAGCCTCCCACCTGCTCTCTTTATCTTGAGTCTTGGTCCCTCAACTCCGTCTTCTTTAATGCGACCAGAAGAAGCTCTTAATCTCTGAGTCAGTCAGTCAGTTTCTCTCTCTGTCTGTCTCTGTCTCTGTCTGTCTGTCTGTCTCTCTCATACACACACACATTCTTTCTGACCTGTGCTTATGGCCTCTGCCTCATCTGAGCTGCCATGTGGCTAACCCTCCTCTTTTTTAACTAAACACCTCTTTGTCGTTCAAAATCAGACAGCACTTTATCATCCCAAACTGAGTACACACCATTCCTGTGCGTACACCTGGGCTCTGTCAAAGCACTGTGTATTTACACTGTGTAGGTTGAGCGACCTGTCTAGACTCTGTATGCAGTGAGGGTGTGGATGTCTTATTCACTTATGTTCCTAGAGACTAGCAGTGCACCAAGAAAGGACAGAAATGGTATGGACGTAACAGAAGCAGAAGATACTAAGAATAGGTGGCAAAAATACTCAGAAGAACTATACAAAAAAGATCTTCATGACCCAGATAACCACAATGGTGTGATCACTCACCTAGAGCCAGACATCGTGGAATGAGAGTGGGCCTTAGGAAGCATCACTACGAACAAAGCTAGTGGAGGTGATGGAATCCTAGTTGAGCTATTTCAAATCCTAAAAGATGATGCTGTGAAAATGCTGCACTCAATATGCCAGCAAATTTGGAAAACTCAGCAGTGGCCAAACAGGACTGGAAAAGTTCAATTTTCATTTCAATCCCTAAGAAAGGCAATGCCAAAGAATGCTCAAACTACCATACAATTGCACTCATCTCACATGCTAGCAAAGTAATGCTCAAAATTCTCCAAGCCAGTCTTCAACAGGACATGAACCGTGAACTTCTAGATGTTCAAGCTGGATTTAGAAAAGGCAGGGGAACCAGAGATCAAATTGCCAACATTCGTTGGATCATCGAAAAAGCAAGAGAGTTCCAGAAAAACATCTACTTCTGCTTTATTGACTACACCAAAGCCTTTGACTGTGTGAATCACAACAAACTGTGGAAAATTCTGAAAGAGATGGGATTCCAGACACCTTACCTGCCTCCTGAGAAATCTGTGTATAGGTCAAGAAGCAACAGTTAGAATTGGACCTGGAACGACAGACTGGTTCAGAATCGGGAAAGGAGTACATCAAGGCTCTATACTGTTACCGTGCGTATTTAACTTATATGCAGAGTACATCATGAGAAATGCCGGGCTGGATAAAGCACAAGCTGGAATCAAGATTGCCAGGAGAAATATCAGTAACCTCAGATATGCAGATGACACCACCCTTATGGCAGAAAGAGAAGAAGAACTAAAGAGCCTGCTGATAAAAGTGAAAGAGGAGAGTGAAAAAATTGGCTTCAAACTCCCAGCATTCAGAAAACTAAGATCATGGCATCCAGTCCCATCACTTCATGGCAAATAGATGGGGAAACAATGGAAACAGTGAGAGACTTTATTTTGAGGGGCTCCAAAATCACTGCAGATGGTGACTGCAGCCATGAAATTAAAAGACACTTGCTCCTTGGAAGAAAAGTTATGACCAACCTAGACAGCATATTCAAAAGCAGAGACATTACTTTGCC
>SJYA01003890.1:0-11903 GCA_006410615.1 Neotragus moschatus | reverse complement strand
AGGTCCATCTAGTCAAGGCTATGGTTTTTCCTGTAGTCATATATGGATGTGAGAGTTGGACTGTAAAGAAAGCTGAGCACCGAAGACGTGATGCTTTAGAACTGTGGTGTTGGAGAAGACTCTTGAGAGTCCCTTGGACTGCAAGGAGATCCAACCAGTCCATCCTAAAGGGAATCAGTCCTGAATATTCATTGGAAGGACTGATGCTGAAGCTGAAACTCTAATACTTTGGCTACCTGATGCGAAGAACTGACTCATTTGAAAAGACTCTGATGCTGGGAAAGATTGAGGGCAGGAGGAGAAGGGGACGACATAAGATGAGATGGTTGGACAGCATCGCTGACTCGTTGAACGTGAGTTTGAGCCAGCTCTGGGAGTTGGTGATGGACAGGGAGGCCTGGCATGCTACATTCCACGGGGTCGCTAAGAGTCAGACATGATTGAGCAGCTGAACCGAACTGAACTGAAGAAAGGAGCAGGAGCCCAGTAAATGTTTGTTGTTTGCGTGCATGTGAACTGAAATACCATTACAGAAGCACACGGTAGCCAGTGACAGTGGAAGGAGATGTCTTTCTGTTCTGCCCCTTCTGCCCCGAGGGTGCTACCCTGCTGCTTCTAATTGAGAAATACCCCTAGAAGATTAATCAGCATAACGCGTCCAGACCTGCAGAAGGAGTGGAGTCTAGAAACGGTAGCCTGTCTGGGACTCTGTGCTAGTTTCCTTAATCTAACCCTAGATTTCCCAGTGTGTGTATGAATAGGTAGGTCTTCATGCTTTTATCTGGGGAGACATAAAAAAGACCTCTCAAGTTATGACTTCTTAAAAATAAACTTTATTGAGGAAAGAGTAACATACAGTAAAATGTACCTATTTTAAATATACAGTTGAGTTTCACATTTATAGTTTTTTCATACAGTTATATTTATAAATGTATTTTTCTCTTAAAACTTTTTTTTAATAATAGCCATTCTGGCAGCTATGAGAATGGTATCTCGTTTCAGTTTGTGTTTCTGTAATAAATGATGATATTGAGCATCTTTTCTTGTGCCTGTGTCTTCTTTGGAGAAATGTCTGTTCAGGTCTTCTGCACATTTTTTGATTAGGTTTTTTGTTTTTTTGATATTGAGTCTTATAAGCTATTTAAATACTTTGGATTTTAATTCCTTGTTGCTCACATCATTTGCAACTATTTTCTCCCATTCTCTAGTTTGTCTTTTTGTTTTGTCTGTGGTTTCCATTGCCATGCAGCAGCTTTTAAGTTTAGTTGGGTTCCATGTGTTTATTTTTACTTTTAAATTTTGTCTTAGGAGACAGATCCAAAAAACATATTGCTACTATTTATATCAAAGAGTGTTCTGCCTATATTATCTTCTAACTTGCTTCCTGTATTAGTCCCTTTAGACATCTCAGTGCAGTTATTTTTTCATGTCTTCCTCCAATAGAAGTTTTAAGCAGTCCTCTCTCGGCTCTCAGCTCCTGGAGAACTTGGACTGTACCCAATTCAGTTAGCTTTGTGGTAATTCAGAGCATTTCATCACTCAGTGGCGCTTTCTACCAACCAATTTATATTTAACTGAATGTGGTTTCATGCGTTTTGATTTGGGAAAGATTATTACTCTTAGAATTTCTTCAGTGTTTGGTACTTTGTCTTTTGCAACAGTTTTTTTTTTTTTTTCCTTCAGTGATTCTCTAAATTCTACTCAAGTTAATATATAAAAATACTAATTTTGAGCAGTTATAAATGTTCACACTTTAATGGTATATTTAGCTATTTACCATAAAGACAGTTTATTTGGAGTATCTTAACATGAAGCTACATATATCTATAATCTAAATTATGCTGTCTATAATTTGCTTAATTTCTAGGGTTCAACTACACGAATAGACCATGAAACAGCCAGTGTTTTGAGTTCTAGTAGCACACATTCTGCTCCTCGAAGGCTGACAAGTCATCTGGGAACCAAGGTAATAGATTATAAAGTCTTGTTGCTAGAACTCGGAGCACTTTATTAAAACATTCTTCATTCTTCTTTTAAATTTAGCTAAAGAATTCTTTTGTTTCCATCATCACAGTCTCTTAAAGAAATGACAGCCTGTTCTCTGCAAGTATCCTAAGAGTCCAGCCCAAGCAGGCTTGCTCCCCCAAGCCCTCCCCTCCCATGCCTTTCTGCCTTGGTGCCCGGTCTGCGGTGGTGCACCCCTCCACTTCCCACCCCACTGCAAGACGACCGTCAGAGTCCTCACCAGCCTTCAGAACTCTTCTTGGGCTTTCCTTCTTTATAAACGTTTTCTGATTTCTAGGGCCCCCTCTTGCCTACCCATGCAGTGTGTCTGCCCCCTTTGAAATCAGTACATTTGGAGCACAGGGACTGTTTTTAAACAGTATATTTTCCGTCACATCTAAATACTTTCTTGTTTTCATAGCATGTTCTACATACTCTTTCTTTACTTTAGTAATATGATGGCTCTGAGGAAAAGCATTACGTGACTAATGTTGATTTAAGAAACGAATTTTAGAGTAGCAGTGATATTGTTAATATAAAGCTTGATCCTTTTAGTAACTCACAGTAGTTACTACTTGGGATCACTAGTATGCCAGTAAGTGCTAAGAGTTGTATGTTTACTATCTCTGATCTCTTCAAAAACCCTTTGAATGTATTATTCTTGCTCCTCTTTGGAATGAGAGTACTGAAGCCAAAAAGATGGTAATTAAA
The DNA here is from genome assembly GCA_006410615.1 of Neotragus moschatus. Taxonomy (NCBI): domain Eukaryota; kingdom Metazoa; phylum Chordata; class Mammalia; order Artiodactyla; family Bovidae; genus Neotragus; species Neotragus moschatus. Next base: position 9,188 of record SJYA01003890.1, on the reverse strand, counting down.
TTAGAATTCCACCCCAGTCTGTCCAACATCAATGAGTAGTTTTTACTATAAAGAAAACCTTTAATATTTAAGAGTACTGTTACTTGAAAACTGGCAGCTTGAATACCATTTGCTTTTGGAGTGATTTATGCATGATAATATTAAGACCTTACTGCATTTTTGAATGCCAGTTACTGTCCTATACATGTATTACTTTATTTAATCTTCACAAAGAAAACCCTCTTAGGTAAATTACTCTATTTTGCAACTGAGACAGCTGGACCTTAGAGAACTCAGATCACAGCTCATTTGTGGACAGAATTTGAAAGCCTATTTTTTTTTCATTAGGAAGGCTTTTTTTTTTTTTTTTCCTCCCATTAGAAAGGCAGTCCTGTACTGCCTTCCTAATAAAACTTTCAAATCTAAAAGTAGTGTGTATACACATTTAGAGTAGAGTTTCTCAGCCTCAGCATCATTGGCTGGATGATTGCTCATTGCATTGTAGGGTGTTTAGCAGCATCCCTGGTCTTCACCCACTGAATGCCCAAAGTGTTTCCTCCCAAAGTGTGATGGCCAAAAATTTCTCCAAGACATTGCCAGAAGAGTCTCAAGGTGGCTAAAGTTGCCTCTAGTTTGGACCTCTAATTTATAGATATGATGCATTTATATAATAGCTCAACTTTTATGCAGTGGCTCTTGCTTTAAAAAACTGCGGTTGCTCACAGGACAGGATGACTGGGTGCTGTTTCCTGTTTCTAGTCTGCTTCTGAGTCAGTTCTTAAGAATTGACAGTAAGGGAGTGATGATGCTTATCAGCTGCTTTAAAAAAAATTGAATAAGAATATTAACTTTGTATCCCTATATGATCAGGGCATTCTTTTTATGACAAAATACTTTTACATGTATAAGGGAGACATCATAATTTTAAGAATATTAGAATCTGGTGAGGGTTAGCAATTGCTGAAAACTAGTACTTAGTAAATAGTAATTGCTAAAAAATATTTTCTCTTTATTGATTATTTGTAGATTTTTAAAAATGAAGTTTTTAATTGTGTAAAGAATTTTAGATAAACCACATTTCTTACTCTGTGTGTGTTGGTAGGTGTGTGTGTGTGTGGTGGGTGGGGAAATGTGAGAGAGAGAGAAATCGGTTGATTGTCTTTCGTTATAATAACAGATTATCACCCACTGATCCAGACAATAGCAGTTTAGGTATGCAAGAACCTACTGTCTCCTTATGAATATATACTACCACTGCTAGTATTTACTTATAAACAAGACGGTGATGATGATTATAGCATATGGGTTTTGAAATAACGCTCATTACTTCATCCTGAAAAGAGATTTTTGTTTCTGTTTTTGTTTGAGTTACAATTAACATCCCATTCGTCCCTTCATTGGTGTTGGCTTTTGGCTATTAAAGTCATAATTTTGTTTCTAAACTCATTTGGCCCACAGGTGGAAATGGTGTATTCATTGTTGTCAATGCTTGGTACTCATGATAAGGATGATATGTCGCGAACTTTGCTGGCTATGTCTAGCTCCCAAGACAGCTGTATATCCATGCGACAGTCTGGATGTCTTCCTCTCCTCATCCAGCTTTTACATGGCAATGACAAGGACTCTGTGTTGCTGGGAAATTCCCGGGGCAGTAAGGAGGCTCGGGCCAGGGCCAGCGCAGCGCTCCACAACATCATCCACTCACAGCCCGATGACAAGAGGGGCAGGCGTGAGATCCGAGTCCTCCATCTTTTGGAGCAGATTCGAGCGTACTGTGAAGCCTGCTGGGAATGGCAGGAAGCCCACGAACAAGGCCTGGACCAGGACAGAAATCCAAGTATGTTCCATACGGTGCATGTGACAAAGCACAGTGTAGAAGTTTTTGAAATGAGAAGTTTTTTAATTAGGATGGTGTCTTTATGAATCAGAGTGGGACATTCATATTAGCTACCTATACTGCTCACATAGTTTAAAGCTTAATTTCTCTATTTCCCTAGAAAAAAAATTAGCAAACGAAAATGTTGTGTGTACTATAGTGCAACCAGAAAAGAACAAAATCAAAGTAGACTTAAACACTCACAGCATAGTTGATATAGAAAGAACTTGAGCGATTATGTTCTCCTTCTCTCAAGGTTAAGCTCAGGAAAGTGACTTTACATAAACTCCTTCGGCTGTGAGTGACCAAGCCGTTCTCTCATATGCGCACATCACTTTACTCAGTGGGCGCAGAGCTGTGTTACATCCGTTATTTGATCCTTGCAACACCCTTGTGAAGTAGGAAGGGAAGATACTGTCATCTTCATTTTACAGATGAAGAGACTGAGGTTCAGAGAGGCTAAAAGACTTGCCTGTGGCTTCACAGATAGGTGGTGGTGGTGGATCTAGGATCAGAGGCCAGACCTCCTGACTCTCAGCCCAGTGTTCTTCCCACTGCACCATCTGTCTTCAGGCCTTGGGGCCCCAGTTGCTGGGGTAATCAGCCACCAAACCCTCTCCCCCAGGAGCAGGGATCATGGGAATTGGGACCCTTGGGGAGATAACTTACTTCATTCCTGTAGGAAGAACCAAAAGTAGTAAGAATATAAGCTAAGACCTCCTTTCACCTGATAAGAACCCACACACTGACATACACACAACAAAGAACTATCGAAGCAGTATCTCGATTGAGGGAGCAGGAGAGAGACTGATGATGAGAACTTGACCTATAAAGATTTAGTAGATTTCTCTTAGGGTTAGGTATAAAGGTGAATTTATTAAAAATTAAAAATTTTTCAACAATAAGAATATCGCAGAAATGTCCTTTCTGTTTGCCCTAGGGCTAGGGAGAATTAATAAGTTGCTCTACTGGGAAAACATTATGGATTGTTTTCTTTGGCTGTCCACAATTATGACTTGTATTGTGTGCTCTTAATACCTGTCCTCAGAAAAGTTAAATAGAACAAATATGATTACTTCTGAAAAATAGATTGGTTTTTAAATTTTTATTTCAAGTAACAGTTTTGAAACTTTATGCATAACATTAAATGTGCAAGTACATTTTTCTTAGACAGTTTTCCTTTAAATTTTTATTTACTCTCTGGTATCTATATAATAAGCTTTCTCTGCTAGAGCTGCACTGGGTTTCTCTATACATTTCTATACAGCCATGTGCCTTTCAGTTGAAAATAAAGGTTAGAAGTAAATAGTTTTATACTAAAGTGTTTTTATTATTTCAAATAACCAATATTATTTTTAAGTTATTAGTTGAATTATAGCATAAACCTACATGGGAGTTAGTCCAACAGACTTGGTCAAAGGCTCATGAGAGGTAAACATTTTTATGGAACCAAGAAAAGCGTTTTACCTATATTTTCCTTTCTGTGTGTGTAGTATTTATTCATCTCTTCACCAAATACTTGTTGATTCACTAAGCTACAATGCATGAGAAGTATATCAGCAAACTCTGAGTATTTTTTAGGTATAATAAACATCACTACTTTGAGAAAACAAAGCATTATGGTTTATGTCAATTTTATTTTTCAGTGCCAGCTCCTGTTGAACATCAGATCTGTCCTGCTGTGTGTGTCCTGATGAAACTTTCGTTTGATGAAGAGCATAGACATGCAATGAATGAACTTGGTAAGATAAACATGTTTCTTAATGCCATAGAAGAATCCTGAAGACCTTTTGTCATTGTTGAATTGTATATAAGGCCACTAACTTCTATTACCATTTGCTTCCTCCTTGTAGCAAGTGACTCTGGTTTCCAGAGAAGACAATGTCCTAAGTGACAGAAACTGCTACCCTTTTATAACCTAACGTGGGTTTTTAAAATCTTAGCCAGAGATGGGCAAAAATAAATAAATGGGCCACTCTTGCCAATATTGTCAAGGTAGACCCTGGGTGATAGTCAGTGGGAGGGTAATTTGAATCATTTTGAGATGTGATGATATGGAGCTTTGTAATTATTCTTGAATTCAGTCACTTCTGATGGACACAGGAAGGAATTAAGATTCTCATTTATCTTCATGGTTATCTGTACTTTACTAGATTTTCATGATAAGCAGCATGGCTGGTATCTCTGAAACTCATTAATAATGGAAAAGCATTATTCTCTAATTTATGTTAGAAAACATTCCATTAATTTGGAAGGATTGCTCTTGGTATGTGTTCTCACATGCCCTGAACCTTATAAAACCTGCCTCCGTGGCCCCCATTTTTCACGCGATGGCTTCTCTCTGATTCCCAGGTTCTTTTTGCACATGTGGTGTTTATAAGTTGTACCATGCTGAGCCATCTCATGTGAACCTGGATCGCTCTAGTTGAGCCACCAGTGAGAAGCATGCACTGAGTCTCCATCTTACCGCAGCTGTGCCCTTGCTTTTTGTGCTGTTTGCGTTCCCTTTCATCCCAGCCCCACTTTGTGTCCCTGCCACACCTGCCATTTTCATTCATCATTTATCTTAAAAGTGACAAAGTCGTGAGTCTCTTAAAACACAGAGAACCTGAGCGGCTGAAAATGAGTGCTGTCTCCTTCAGGTCGTCATTTTGGGAGGCTGTGTATACTTGGTCTCCACCTGCCCCCAGCTGCACTGTTCTCCCCACAGGCCCTAGCCCACTTGATTCTCTTTCCTTATTCCCCAGGTTTCTGTGAAATTGAGTATGCACTTGTGAGTTCTCCCCTCCTCAATACAATCCAGCATTGGTGAAATTTCAAGTTTGGGTGGTTTTTTTGTTTGTTTTTTTTTACCACTCGTGATAATGGGGAAAATAATGAACAAACAGGGAAACTAATCTAGTTTTCAGCTCCCACGAATGTTTTTTCTAAATGTCCCTGTGTTCCAATGAACTGTAGACTAGGACTGACCCACGTTAATTATCTGAATTTCCAAGTAAAATCCAGACTCAGAATTTGTTCCTCTTCCTTCTTCAGGTAGGAAGGCTACCCGGGGCATTTCATCCCAGGAGCTAGGGCAGGGGCTTTCAGGTGAGGAGCAGGACGGCGCCTCTGGGGGTGTGGCTGTGGGGATGTAGCCACAGGGGATTGCCTTTTCACTCCTAGCCTCTGACTTTGCGTTGGAGCCAAGGAAGGAACACGGTGTGTCGACTGTGGATAGATACAGGCAGGTGGCACAAGGGATCTGACAGTGAGGGACAGGAGGAAACTATACCTCACTGTCAGATAGGGACTTCATCTACTATGTCCCAAGCAGATGAAGAAAAATTCCTAAGCCCAGTCAGCTAGGACTGTCTTTTGTAGATGCAAGAAAATTCTACAACTGTTAGGCTCATTTAAGTTTGCAACTATCAGTGTTGCAAGTTTTAGACTATAATACCAGGAATGTACACATTTATTAATTTCCAACTCCGTCCTAGAAACTGTGCTAGGCACTAGATACAAAAAGGATTAAGATGTGGTCCTGATTTTCAGGGAACTCAGAGTTAATATGCATTGGTGTTTCCCAGACTAGGTGATGATGATCACCAGGGGCAGTGGTCAGAAGGTGTACTTCTCTGGCCGATGGTAAGCAAGCTTAGGAAAACAGAATCTCCAGAGCAGGGGACCTAGCAATCAAATCCAGTAAGTGGCCCAGGTGATTCTTATGATCAGGAAATTTCGTGAAACTACCAATATCTAGAATATTGTCGCTAAGCCCTACTTATTTTAGAACGAGGTATTTCATGCTAATGCTTGACTATCTAAACCAAGTAAAGGAAAGTAATATACTTTTTTTAAAATTGTGTCATCTTTCTACTATCTTGTTTTGATAAGTTTAAGGATTTCGGTAAATGTCACCTGAAGACATTGATCGTCTACTATCAATAAGGTTATGAGATACCATACTCGATAATATTTGGTTCATCTGGACCACTGTTCTCTAACACAGACACCAAGAAAATGTGGCAGGATATGCTCATGACCTTTACATTACCTTGAAACATCCTAGTATTTCTTAGGGCAGCCAGTTTTTTTCCTATCTGTCATGAATTCACATACATTTAAAGTGTATAGATTCTTTGCCTTAAAGTTCACTGGAAGTTTTTTAACTCCTGGAAATCATAAAGGGTCCCTCTCTTTTATCTAATACGCCAAGTTTTACTGAATGTTCATTTTTCATTGGCACGTTCTTCATCATTTTAGTGGCATTAATCATGTTTTCTTTCAGAATCAAGTCCTAAGATTTTTGGTTTTCCCATACAAAAGTAGTCAAGGGCCTTCTTGGGAGGTGCTTGAGATTATTTCACATGTCACTTTCTTAGAACAGTGTCACAGCTGCTGCTGTACCGGGCAGGCTTTTATGTAGGCGTGAAGCAGAGTGTGCTCTCTGTGGCTTTGATGGTCCGCTTTATAATCCTCAGCATTTGGTGACCGGTACACAAGGCTGCTGTCTTTAAGTCAGCAGTGACTGCCAGATCTGTTTCCCAGTCAAGACTCTCGTTCCTCTCCCTCTGCTGAAGGACTAACGGGTGGGGTTTGCTGAAGCTCTGTGCAGGGCTTTCCTCCAGTCACTCTCCCTGGGCTTGTGTGCTCTACTGCGTGGCTTCCCTGACAGCGTTTTCAAACTCACATCTTCATCCACGTTCTCTCTCCTGAGATTGACACACATTTTCATCCTGCTCCTCCAGCATTTTCACCGAGATGATTTTTCAGACATTTCTGGCTCAACTGACAGAAACTGAGTCTGTCTCCTCCATCCCCAAAACTGTCTCTTGACCAGGGTTCCTTTTCTCAGACAGTAGCCTTCCCATCAACCCACTTGCTGAAGCCAAAATCTTAGAAGACATCTTGGGCTCTATTCCTGCCCCCGGTATCTGCTAACTGCTTTAATTCTGGTTCTTAAATGCATCTTACACCACTGCTGTTCTCTTTATCCCCAGCATAAGCAAAGCCTCTTTCTTCACTGCTAGTCTCCCATAGTTGGTCTTACTTGGCTCCCCACTTCTAATCGTAATCATTTCTATAGCCTTAATCATAGGAATCTGTTTAGAGCATACATCTGATTATTCTTTTCTCCTGCATTAAATCCTTGGTGAGGTACGCAAAGTCTTGTATTACCTGGCATTTTTGTAGCCCTTCCTTGTTGCTGTATGTTAATGTTTCAGGCCCACCAGCCCTTACACGTGCTATTTTATCTGCTTGAAATGCTCCTTTATTGTTTCTCCTCTACCCTTTTTAGATGGTCATTCATCCTTTAAGTCTCAAGTTAAACCTTAGTTTAGCCATTTTCTTGATCCTTCCAGTCCACACTAGGTTTGCCTGTTATCACGCCCCATGCTTCTGCACAATCATGACGTTTAAATTAGTTGTTCAATGGCTGGCTGTGCTAATCTGTAAGCTCCAGAAAGACATTGATTGTTTTGGTCATCGGCTGTTTTCTCATGGGCTGTTTATCTTTCCCATCATCATGGTGGATGAAGGAAAATCTTCCTAAATGTGGTTTGGATTTTCCTTAACCAAATTAATTTTTATTTACCTACATTCAGACTTAACTGTCATTGGTGCCAGTTATAAAGATTTACACAAATGTTCCAAGAGCTAAGTCCCTGGCTTGGCATTCTTGACCCAGAATTGAACTTGGTCTGTTTTCCAAACTTGCTGATTGCTCTGCACACTGATCCTCCTAGATTATTTACAAAAGTGACGAATGTACAGATCCTCTTTCAGATTAATGACCTGACAGTTTAGGCTTGCAGTATCCAAGAATTACCTGTTTATATTCATCGTCTCTTTTTCTGTCTTAGCTAACAGGATCTCCAGTTTCATAATGATTAATATTGATGACGAGTAATATTTCGAATAACTTCCATATGCATTTTCATTTTTCTTTTTATTCACTCCCTCACCGTTTTGCTTCACCTTTTGTCCTTCTGTTTTATGTTGTCTTTCTACTACCCCTTCCTTTATGTCTTTTCCTTTCCTTTCCCTTCATTTTCCTCCTTGCCTTCCTGCTGTTGACCACCGCGGACATTGTTAAGTATACCCAGTGGTGGGAATCAAGGGGAAAGAAGGTACTAAATCCTAGTATTGGTATTTGACACTTGTGTGTATCAAAGAAAAGTAAGAATTTAAAAAGAAAACCCATAACAATGGTTCTGTTCAGCTTAGTAATAAGTTGAACAGGTAATTCTTTTTCATAAAAAAAAAATAAGCTTTGCTTCATGCACTGTTTCACTTAGAAGTTTTAGTATTCCTAATGATACTAAAAATTATTTTGGAGATAAAAATACATTAAAGTAATTAGGCCATAGTGTGTGACAGTCCTAGTAATAAAGTTACCTTTTTCTGCTTACATTCAGGAGGACCTAATAGTAGAATACAGTCTTCTTCTTCCTTGACAGGATGCAGTGTATTGCAGTAAATAGAGTGTAATATTCATCTTATTCAGTAAGACAGGGGCTGGAGGGTGGAGAAACTGGCAGAAAATGAAACAGTTGTCATTCGTACTTGATAAGTGTATTACACAAGAGTGCTTTATAACATTTTTTGTAGCTTGTAATTCTGAAGACAGAATTAAAGTCATTCTTTGAGATTTTTCTCTAGTAATTTATAAACTTGGTACCCATTAGTGTTATTTTAGATTATTGACTTTTTCCTCTTGCCCTTTTTAAATTAGGGGGACTACAGGCCATTGCAGAATTATTGCAAGTGGACTGTGAGATGTATGGGCTCACTAATGACCACTACAGTATTACTTTAAGACGATATGCAGGAATGGCTTTGACAAACTTGACTTTCGGAGATGTAGCTAACAAGGTATGTTTTATAAGATCGATTTCTTAAGATAGCTCTGGTATGAGCTGTTTTTTTGTACGACTCCTTTTCACTGACTCTTCTTTTTTGTCACTCTCGTCATTAAACACTGACTAATAAAAACCTGAACTTTATATTCCACTGCATATCCGTACCCATTTGATGTCTAATGCCTAAACAAAGGCAAAAAGGTGGAACACAGAAGTGAACTTATGTAGTCACATTTAAAATTCTGTTCCTGGGCAGACTTCCCTGGTGGTCCCACAGTTAAGACTCTTCCACTGTAGGGAGCACAGGTTCAATCCCTGATTGGGAAATTAGGATCCCGTATACTGCCTAGAGAGGCCAAAAAGTAATTTTAAAAAAAGAAAATACTATTCTTGGGAATGACAGCAGAAATCTGGAAATCTTGATGATTGGTGAAAGTGTCAGACACATATTAGTTCCATCCACATAAAAGACTTTACATTCAAACCCT